>OX578154.1:4198700-4463700 GCA_951213105.1 Amaurobius ferox
CATCACAATACTATCCCCTAACAAAAAACAATTAATATCATTTATGTAGCGCAATTTTATCAATTTCAAGATATTTTTATAGATTTGAAAACATTTTTATCAATTTGGTGACATTTTAAAAATTCGCTAAATGGATTACTAAGTAGGATGGTTGGTCTGACAGAGAAATGCTAACCAAACATCATTTCAGTACTCTCTTCTAACAAAACAAAAAAAAATTTCATTGATATGTAGAAGACCCAAGCCACACGACCAACCCGAAGGTTTAAGGCAGCTGTTTGTGTGTCGTTTATATCAATTTGGCGACATTTCCGTCAATTTGGCAAAGTTTAAGAAAAGTTGTCAAATTAGCGATATCCCTCCAAATTCGTAGCTTTGAATTTGCAGATCTGAATGAAACATTCTTATCCCGTTTCAATATACTAAATGAAAACACTACAATTGTATTGCCAAAATAAATGAAATTGATGTACGCAGTCAGCAATTAATATAATTAAAAGAAAAATCAAACCGTCCATTCATAAGATATACTTTTATATCCATTTATCCATTTATTTATTATTTAAATCGAAAAAAAATAATAAAAACATTAACAAACACATTTAATTTAATTGCGATGCCGAGCAACATGATATATCCTCCTAAAATGTTAAAATTTATTAACCACTAACAGCACACCCGTTATTCGTACGGAGTGTATAATTTAAAGAAACTTAAAGTTCGCAATCATGTAAAAATTCTGTTAAAATATTAAATTTATTGCTCCTAAAGAGAAGTTTAAGAATATATGTTCTCACTATGCAAAATTATCTTCACGATCAGATCTGAAGAATAAAACATCCTGCCCCCTTTTGTAAGCAAATTTACAGAAGAAAAAATAGGAATTGAATGAATATATGCAACCCCGTACTAATTATATTGTCGCAGATCAGAAAATATGCCAATGTGTTAGTAGAAGATTACCCGTATTACAATATGCGTCTCAAAAATATTTGCCAAAATAAAAGAGATGACGTAATAAATTGAAAACATCAATAATATCCGTACTCTTCATACCAGAAGGTCGTAATTGATTCCAATATATGCCAATATATATCAAAACATATGTCAATATACCTGTACTACTTATATTCTCGTAGATTAAAAGATATACACGTGTATTTGTAGAAGATTCGTACAACATACAATATATGAGTTTAAACAATTTTTGTCATAATAAAATAATTGCATAATAACTTGAAAATATCAATAATCCTTGAATCAATCATCCCCGAAAATATAAATAATAATAATTTTTAAACCTGAAGACCGTAATTGATATTATCCAGTTAAAAATGCTATAAGAAAAATCAAATCGTTCTTTTCTAAAATATATTTTTATATCCATTTATTTATTATTCAAATCGAAAAAATAATTATTAAAATTAACAGACAGATTTAATTTAATTGCGTTTCTGAGTAACATGATATAAGATAGAATCTTATAACATGTTAAATATGTCATGTCTTATAACATAAACTGCGAAATTAAATAACGATTTTGATTTCTCTATACTTCTCATTGTTCCGTAAAAGCTTGTTTTAAATAAACCATGAACCATGGAGATAGATTTCCCTTTTAAATCATGTTTCAAACAATTCATGTTTTCAGAAAGTGACTAATTAACGCAAAAAATCTCCCATCAAACTCAGAGATTAAATTTTAATTCACTTTCAAACGATTTTCAAGCTTTTCGTTTGGATAAACCACGGAGTTAGGGAGTAGAACTCCTAGGAAAAAGTTCCGTTTTTCATTAATATCTCGACAACCCCAGGACTTAGAAACTCGAAACTTGGACAAAATTTATGGGGGGATATTTCAAGGCTATTCACCAAATTTCATTAAATTCGGTTCAGCCGTTTTTCCGTGACGATGAGACAAACGAAAATTTCGTTTTTTACTAATATCTCGAGAACCACTGGTCGTAGAAACTCAAAACACGGATATAAATTTAAGTGGGGCTATTTCTGGGCTACCCACAAAATTTCATCAAATTCGGTTCAGCCGTTCTCCCGTGATGGTGTGACAAACAGACAGACAGACAGACAGACAGATTTTCATTTTTATTTATATAGATATGAATTAGAGTTAAAATGACATTCATAATAATAAAGATATAAGTTAGCGAGAATACTACTACTACAGCCACCTTGTGGTACACCAGATGTTTGTAAATAAATGTTATCACTTTGGATAATATAATTGTTGTATAACACAAAGTGCAAAAGCATAGGAAAATTTTTGACATTAAAAGCAACATGATTGGAAGATATATAGTCATGATAAAGAGAGATAATAACTTTATATAAATCTTTAATGACAATATTATTAAATAGGTCTTTAAAATCAAAGGTTTGGAAACCAAGAATTTGAGGAAACTTGCTAAGGTGATTAACTAAATCAAAACTATTGTTAAAATTAAATATCCTGAATTCCTGAATTTAAGAGATTCATTAATTCTATTTAAACAGTTAAGCAAGTACTTACTAGCAGTAGTGGTAAAGGTATTATGTCCACAAGTGACTGTTCTAAAACTGAGAGGTGATTTGTGGAATTTAGGAACCAAAGTAACATAAGGAAATTTAAAAAACTTACAATTAATATTTAATTGTGTATATAATTTTAGCATTTTAGTTTTGATTTTGATAGATTGATTATTAATGGGTTTAAAAATTTGGTTATTTTTTAAGTAATTCTGTAACAGAGAAACATAATATTTTTTACAAATGATGGCATAATTATTAGAAGCTTTATCTACATAAGTTATGACAAAATGTTGTTGTAGTTCTTTAATAGCAGATAGGAGTTGTTTATAAGGATACCTAGGGTTCGTTAATTTAATGTTTATAATAACATTTTTAAGTAGATGTAAGATATATATATATATATATATATATATATATATTATATATATATATATATATATATATCATATATATATATTATATATATATATATATATATATATATATATATATATATATATATATATATATATAATATATATATATATATATATATATATATATATATATATATATATATATATATATATGTATATATATATATATATATGTATATATATATATATATATATATATATATATATAATATATATATATATATATATATATATATATATATATATATAATATATATATATAATATATATATATAATATATATATATAATATATATAATATATATATATAATATATATATATAATATATATATAATTAATAAATAATTATAATTTTTTTTTATCCACTATAATTGGGACAGTTGTCTTGGATGTTATCGAGTGGAAGTTGAAACACTGAGTTGATAGTTTTAATAACGAATTTGGGAGGATATGCATTTTTAGTCGCTGTACTCAATAATTCCATAAAATATACTAATTTATAATTTTCATTACAAATATTATTGATTCTAAGAACCTAGTTTATTATAAAATTTCTAAAAACTGATATATACAAACAAGAGTCGAAATGTTGAATTTTTGATGCACTCGTAATAAATTTAAAATCTTGTCTTTTATCATATAAGTTTAAAGCCAGATTACAATTTTATAAATCTAAATTTAAATCTAAAAAGTTTGCAACATTAGAGTCATTATTACTTGCATTTAATGGTAAATTATTTGGATAAAAGTTAAATACTATAGAGTTATTATTAGGGGATATACATAATATGTCATCTAAATATCTAAACATGCGCATATTATGCAAGCTTGGATTAATGTTCTTTTCATAGAAGAAAAATCTGATGTGGGCAACACATGACTTTCCTTATATAATGCAATGAATTTACTACATTTACAGTAAAAAAAATTGGTTTTTCTTATAGTAAATACTTATATTCTTTCCAAGATATTGAATTTTCGACAATTAGTCTTCATATTCATTGATTTAGCGCCATTTTAATCCATTTGGCGAGATTTTTGTTAATTTGATAACATTTCAAAAAGTCGCCAAGTTGGCGACATTCCGCCAAAATCTCGCCAAGCTTTACTGACTGAGAAATAAGTTATTCTTATAGCAGATAAATGACTATTGGCGTTCAAATACAAGAGTATTACTTGAAGTATCTTTTCTCATGAATGGAACGAGCTAGATCCACGAGAATGATGTCACTAAATTTATCGCATGGTATTACATATGAAAAGTGAACATATTTCTCAATAGGAAATATATATTTTTTATTTTATATGACTTTTTGATAATTTTTTTGAAAAATGTGCAATATCTCGAGAACAGTTTATGTTAGTGTTCTAAAATGTATGTTAATCATTTTCTAATGAAAAATTACATGAGAAATGTCTATTCGCGTAACTTTATTAGCGGTTTTGATTTTTTGATGATTTTTTCAAAATTTCATTCAAAAATTTAGGGGTTTCTGATCATTCGATTACGTTTAAAAACAATAGACTTCCAGTGTTTACGGATTGTGATTTTTATACCAAATTTCGTTCGAATCGGTCCATTCGTTCGTCAATTATCGTCTCCACAGACACACACACACACACAGACATCACTTCAAAAATGTTTGATTCGTGATCAGGGATGCTTGAAACGTGCTCTCTCGTCGTTGTGGGATACCAAACTGTTGCTTAAAAAACGTACCACCGCGTTGAATATTTTTCTTATAGAGAGTTAAATTAAATAATTTTACTTTCCTTATATACATAATGTATAAGGAAAGTATTGTGACGGGGTCGAAAATTCGAATTCGAGTTTTCGACGGGAGAGCACGTTTCAAGCATCCCTGATCACGAATCAAACATTTTTGAAGTGATGTCTGTGTGTGTGCGTGTGAAAGTATGTGTGTGTGTGTGTCAGTGAGTCTGTGGAGACGATAACTGACGAACGAATGGACCGATTCGAATGAAATTTGGTACAAGAATCACGATACGTAAACACTGGAAGCCTATTGTTTTTATACGCAATCGAATGTTCGGAACCCCCCTAAATTTTCGAGTGAAATTTTGAAAAAATCGTCAGGAAATCAAAACTGCTATATAATAATAACTGCTATAAGTTATATAAAATAAAAAAAAATATCTCCTATTGAGAAACATGTTCACTTTTCATATGTAATACCATGCGATAAATTGGGTGACATCATTCTCGTGGATCTAGCTCATTCCATTCATGAAAATGATACTTTGAGTAATACTTTTGTATTTGAAAGCCAATAGTCATTTATCTGCTGTAAGAATAACTTATTTCTCCATAACGCTTGACGAGATTTTGGCGACGAATTTAGCGGAATGTCGCCAACTTGGCGACATTTTTAATTGTTGCCAAATTAACAAAAATCTCGCCAAATTGATAAAAATGACGCTAAATCAATGAGAATGACGACTAATTAAAGAAAATTCAATATCTTGGAAAGAATATGAGTATCTACTATAAGAATAACATTTTTTTTAACTGTAAAAGTAGTAAATTCATTGCATTATATAAGGCAAGTCATGTGTTGCCCACATCAGATTTTTTTAAATAGCAATTTTGAATATTTTAGTTTGATATTATATTTTTTAAAATTCCTAAATTAATTCTATACAGATTATCTATATGAATATTATTAAACTAATCTTTGAAATCAAAATTATAAATACTATGAATATTAGTAAGAGTTTTTATAATTTCTTAACTAATTCAAAACTGTTTTTCACAATATGACAATTATTTGAGATCTCATCTGACAAGGATACTTCATTTAATATTACTTTCTTTATATACATAATGTATAAGGAAAATATTGTGACGGGGTCAAAAATTCGAATTCGAGTTTTCGACGGGAGAGCACGTTTCAAGCATCCCTGATCACGAATCAAACATTTTTGAAGTGATGTCTGTGTGTGTGCATGTGTGTATGTGTGTGCAAAAGTATGTGTGCGTGTGTGTGTGTCAGTGAGTCTGTGGAGACGATATCTCACGAACGAATTGAGCGATTCGAATGAAATTTGGTACACTAAACACAATCCGTGAATACTGGAAGCCTATTGTTTTTAAACGTTGTTCAGAACCCCCCTAAATTGTCGAGTGAAATTTTGAAAAAATCATCAAAAAATGAAAACCTTTAATAAAGTTACGCAAATGGACATTTCTAATGTAATTTTTTCTTAGAAAACGATTGACATAAACTTTAGAACGATAGCATGAACCGTTCTCGAGATATTGCACATTTTTAAAATAAATTTATCAAAAAATCCCATAAATAAAAAAAATATATTAACTGTTGAGGAACATGTTCACTTTTCATATGTAATATCATGCGATAAATTGGGTGACATCATTCTCGTGGATCTAGCTCGCTCCATTCATGAGAAAAGACACTTTGAGTAATACTTTTGTATTTGAGCGCCAATAGTTATTTATCTGCTATAAGAATTACTTATTTCTCAGTCCATAACGCTTGGCGAGATTTTGGCGCCGAATTTGGTGGAATGTCGCCAACTTGGCGACTTTTTAAAGGTTGCCAAATTAACGGAAATATTGCCAAATGTATAAAAATGACACTAAGTCAGTGAAAATGATGACTAATTGACGAAAATTCAATTTCTTGGAAAGAATATAAATAGCTACTAGAAGAAAAACTTTTATTTTATTGTAAAAATAATAAATTCATTGCATTATATAAGGAAAGTTATGTATTGCCCACATCAAATTTTTTTAATAATAATTTACCAGCATTAGTAATGTAAAAATTATGCCCACTAGTAATAGTTCGAAAAGCAACAAGGGATTTATGAAATTTGGGTACTGACACAAGATATGGAATATTTTTACAACTATTTTTTAGATAGATTTTCTTATATTTGGCTGAAATTCTATTAGATAAGACTTTAAAGTTAGTATTATGTAAATTATAGATTTGATTATTAAGCAAGAGTGACTGGAGGATACTTATATATTAATATTTACATATGAGTGAGTAGTTTTTACTAGCCTTATCGACATAAGTAATGACAAAAGCATTTTGAATTTCTTTAATTTCCTTCTTAATTGAATTAAATTTACATGATTTGTTATATTTTCTGATTATATATATGGTGATTTAAGTCTTGTTCTATTAAGACACTCCAGGGTTTGAAGGCTTCTACAGGGATTTGATATTTGTAGCTGATTTTATAGATAAATTTATTTAAGTCAAGAATTAAATCTTTATAAATTAATTTATGTTTAAATTTAGTAGGTATACTGTATTTAGTACCTAGTAACATCAGTGATCTCAGTGCATCATAATTAATATTTAGATTTACCGTTATAACATGCCCATGGTGTTTATCTATCTATCTATCTATTTATCTATCCATCCATATATATATATATATATATATATATATATATATATATATATAAATATATATATATATATATAAATAGAATAAAAAGAAAAGAAAAGTAGGGCAACGTAAAGTGCTTACAAAATGGCGGTAAGGGGTTGTGACCTTACTCCCCAGTTGTCAACATGCATGTCTCAAATGCCGCGACATTGCTCCTCCTGGTCGCCAGCACTGACAGAAGCCATCCTCCGGAGTGTTAATCATAGTTAACACAAGACCTTTGTGAAAGTGGAAAGACATATCAGACGTTACCATACGGGTGGAACTGTAATAATGAAATTTTATACTGATGCATGTCCCTAAAGACATCAACGTAATACTAGTTCAGCAGTTTGGGTTTTATTGTTGCTATGCCTACAAACTGCTGAACCGAAACTGCTGAACTAGTATTATACCACCGACGTGACTCAATGTCCTTGGACGTCACTTGATCATGTGTGCACAGCACACTTGAAAATTTTCGGGCAAGTTTATTATCCATGGAAAGTGCCACTTCAAAATTAACAAACAGCTTTTAAATATATAATAATGCGAAAACTTTTTGTGTTTTAGCAACTTTTCTCAAAGTTGACTTTGGACGGTGGCATCATGAATGACGAAACTTAATCCCTATGGCGCCAAGTTGATAATTTTTTTGTTAGTTTCCGGGTTGTTTACCCAAACCTTCCTTTCATGTTCGGTAGGTTGAGTAATGTAAGTATCATGGAGGTAAAAGTAAGGAGTTAAAACTTCATATTAAGAAAACACCAATATCGTCCAGGTGGCGCTGCGATAAGATAAGTAGGCTTGCATTATATGCATTTCAATGGCGTCCTGCACTGTATGCATTTCTACGGTGAAAGGTTTAAAATATTCATTTAAACAGTCCACTTTGTATAAGTAAATTATGAGCGCAAAGTCAATTAGGACTCAAACAATAACGAATATTCCTACGTATTCAAAATTACTTCACCTTTCAATTTATTTTTATCTCCCTATATTCTGTACTCTGTCCTACAACTATGGAAAAATACTGATTAATTATACTCATAATGAGAGATACCTTTATTTAAAAATAATCAAAGATACATATACTCAATACTATACCTTTCTGGTGTGTCCACTAACAATAGCGCTACTTTACCAACACTAGCGTCACCTAGATATAATTCTCAAAACATTATGACATTTCAAGCGTTTCATCCATATGAGCTTTATCTCCTTCTTTCTAACTTCATGGTAAGCATAATTATGTTTCATATGTTGAAAGGCTGCACAGTTAACTTAGACAGCGTATGTTTTGAGTACAAATATAGGATGGTTAGCATTGTAAGTACTATATTGCATGCAGATTTTGTATTCGCTTGGAATCGAACCAGAGCCCACTCGTTTGTGGAGCTGATTCCCTACCATCTAAGCCAAAACTCACGAAATTAAGGCTGGACAACCAAGAACTTACCTACGAGAAGCACCCCAAATATCTGGGGTTTATTTTAGACCCTGAGTGTACTGGTAATAGACATATTGAACATATTGTTCTGAAGAGTAGAACACGTCTTAACATTCTTAAATACATCGCAGGTTGGGATTGGGGAGTTGATGCAGCTACCCTTAGAACTACGTATATGGCGTTCATTCGGCCTATCCTTGAGTATGGATTTCCAATATATTGCTGTGCCTCTTTCACTAACCTGAAGAAGTTGGAACAAGTTCAACTAAGCGCTGCTCTTATTATCACAGGGTTGAGGCACAGCTGTCCTTATCACATTGTTCTTTTTGAGGCTGACCTGCAGTCGCTCCAGACTAGAAGACAAGCTGGTCTTGTTAAATATTATAATAAACTCTCTAGTTGTGGACTCTGCAATAAAACCTCCATGTATCTTAATACCTGGATAATTCATCAAAGATTAAAGAAAACATCCCTTTCAGCCAAGTTGCCTCCCTACGCCTACCTAATTGCGATGTCGAACCCCACTCTTTGCAATGCTGCTTGAATCCTGTGGATGGACTCTCTAGAGTGTACTTCCACTTTAACTTAAACTCTCAAGTCAACAAGAAAGACTTTGTCTCTGAACACCTCAAGGCAACTGACTTGAAAAGCTTCATAAAGTCATATACCTAAAAATGCCATTAAGATCTATACTGATGGCAGTAAAATTGACGATCTTGCGGGTAGTGGCATTTTTATTGAGACCCCTGGAAACAATTTGACTCTTTGTCGTCGTAATCCTAAGTTCTGCTCAGTCTTCAGAAGTGAATTGATAGCAATAGATCTGGGACTCGAGGCTATCCCCACAGAGAAGGATTATGGCGACTTATGGATTTTATCTGATAGCCGCAGGTCCCTCCACCACCTTAATAATTGGATACTTGTAGGTGACAGGACCAGTATCTCTATCATGCTTAAGCTAAAACTGATCGCGTTAAATCATGATGTTCACTTTGAGTGGATTCCCTCTCATGTGGACATTCATGGTAATGAGGTGGCGGACAAACTTGCTAAGGAGGGCTGAAGTCTCTCCACCCCTTCCGCCTTGACTTTTCTGGAATTATATTCTTGGGAAAAGTAAAAAAAATTGGTGGACTGGAGAGAGCCCCCACCCATCATTGGTATATGGGTAAAAAGCCGGGATTGACTCCAGACCTCCCGTGTGACAGAGGCTCCCAGACTGTACTTTCTAGACTAGCTAGCGGTCACATCAATTGCCTCTCTTTTGATGAGGGCAGGAAGGTCTTCGCCGCCTGCACCAAGTGCCACGACCATCAGGCTTCTGCAGAGCATATAATGAGTTGCAAGAGTCTCTCCAAGGAGGATATCTATCGCAATACACTTCTTGTGCTCGACTTTCTGAGAGTTAACGGACTTATGGACCTCGTTTGACTTCGTCAGACACTGCAGGATAAGCAACAACAGATTTTGTATGCTGTGAATGTAACTATGGTTTGGGTTTCCAGCGAAGTGCTGTGAATAAAAGGTTCCAATCTTTTAATAGTCGTGATCGTTTCGTCGAATCTTAGTCGTTAAGTAAATTGGAGTATGATTCAGATTCCAGTAGTTTAGAAGTTCAATTTCATATCAATATTTAATAGAAAGTCTGAACCCTAGACTATACCTTTTACAATGGTCCCCGAACAGATCACAACTTTTACATAATGCATGAATGCTTGAGAAAGTTGAGTGCAGCTGCACAATTCGAATGTTTTTCAACGTGTGTTTCGAATGTTTTATAACGTTTTTTAACGTGTTTTTTAACTACATTTTATGTGTGTAGTGATAATGAAAAGTGAAATTTTACCTCCAAAGAAAGCAAAGTACACCTGCACCGACCAAACACACACCCACATACACACACCTCGCCACTCCTTTAGAAATATATTCGAATTTTTTCTACTCTGTAAGTGAATAAATACATTCTGCATTTTTTTGTTTCCATTATTGAAATAGAAACGAGTGTGTAGGCGGTAGCGTAAAATATCAAAACGCTGTTGCAAAACTTTTCTCTTGAAGACGATATGATACTTGCTTTTAACATCTCTCTTATCTTTTGTGATTTTGCAATTAAAATGTCTAGGAAGATTCAAAGCTGATTATTTCTCAAAAACGTGGATTTTCTACTACATTTTCTTATATATATATATATATATATATATATATATATATATATATATATATATATATATATATATATATATATATATATATATATATATATATATATATATATATATATATATATATATATATATATAATTACTATTATTTGCCCCTCTTTTTAGTAGCTCTTTTTGTATATTAATACTTTTTCTTAACATTTCGCTTCACAGTTTTTCAATTCTTATGAATGGCAACAGTAAATGGTTTTTTCATTTTTTCTTTACGAATGGCAACACTGGTCTCTTCTATCAGTGTTCCCTGTATTGAATCGATTGTACATACGCTGTGCTTTTTCCAGGTATTCATTTTTTCTTTTTTATTCCTTCTTTATGTATGTCGTCCAAGTAGAAATAGTTTATAGATTTAATCTATCTATTTCTTCAGAAACATACATTTTTGTGTTTGCTTCTACAAAAAACTTGGACATGATTAGATTTTTGTAGAGGTTAACAATTCATGATTTAGGCTTAGAGCCTGGTCCACGTGTAAGGCGTTTGTGCTTGATTTCGTTTGTTATACTTATTTCGATTCCATACCTTTGTATTATATATTTTTCATTGACTTGTTGATTCGATATTTATTTTATTTTATTTTTTCCATTTGCTTGAGGATTAGTTGATTTTTACTTTAGTTTTGTAAGCCAGTTAGATAGTTGAATTTAGTTTAAGTTTTTCGTTTTTTGTTTCCATACCTTTTAATTTGGTTGATTTTCTGTAACTTGATAGCTTGTGTTTTGTATTTTTTATCCATTTGATTGATGATTTGCTGTATTATATTTTATTCTGTGGGTGTTTTAAAAAGTTAGGTTTATCGTTTTACATCTTCTTACTTTTCGTTCATTGGATTTTCAAACTTCTATTATTATATATATATATATATATATATATATATATACATATAAAAATAAGTATATCACGAACGGAACTCCTATTTAAGTAAAGGAGAAAACAGAAACCTTACAGATTTTTTCTTCTTGTTTATATCCTTATATATATATATATATATATATATATATATATATATATATATATATATATATATATGTATATATATGTGTATATGTATATTATATATATATATATGTATATATATATATATATATGTATATATATATATATATATATATATGTATATATATATATATATGTATATATATATATATATATATATATATATATTAAAATCTTACCTTTTAATTCCTGTAACTCGATTCAATTGTTTAGAAATATTATACTCAATCAGCTTTTTAGAATTTATAGATTATCTGATAAAAAATTTCATGCTATGCATATCAATAATCTCAAAATTACTAGTAATTTATATAAATATCCCTCTTATTTAGTAAATAGTATTGTTAAAAAATTTAAAATAGCTGGATTTTTATAATTCTTTTCATAGTATCATATAATTCTATTCATAGTATCTTATATTAGCCAGACATCTCCATTCTCTTTTTTTTTTTTTTTTTTTTTTTTTTTTATCACTTCCCACTTCAGCATTACTATTATTTGCCCCTCTTTTTAGTAGCTCTTTTTGTATATTAATACTTTTTCTTAACATTTCGCTTCACAGTTTTTCAATTCTTATGAATGGCAACAGTAAATGGTTTTTTATTTTTTTCTTTACGAATGGCAACACTGGTCTCTTCTATCAGTGTACCCTGTATTGACTCGATTGTACATACGCTGTGCTTTTTCCAGGTATTCATTTTTTCTTTTTTATTCCTTCTTTATGTATGTCGTCCAAGTAGAAATAGTTTATAGATTTAATCTATCTATTTCTTCAGAAACATACATTTTTGTGTTTGCTTCTACAAAAAACTTGGACATGATTAGATTTTTGTAGAGGTTAACAATTCATGATTTAGGCTTAGAGCCTCGTCCACGTGTAATGCGTTTGTGCTTGATTTCGTTTGTTATACTTATTTCGATTCCATACCTTTATATTTTTCATTGACTTGTTGTTTCGATATTTATTTTATTTATTTTTTTCCCATTTGCTTGAGGATTAGTTGATTTTTACTTTTGTTTTGTAAGCCTGTTAGATAGTTGAATTTAGCTTAAGTTTTTCTTTTTTTGTTTCCATACCTTTTAATACGGTTGATTTTCTGTAACTTGATAGCTTGTGTTTTGTATTTTTTATCCATTTGATTGATGATTTGCTGTATTATATTTTATTCTGTGGGTGTTTTTTAAAAAAGTTAGGTTTATCGTGTTACATCTTCTTACTTTTCGTTCATTGGATTTTCAAACTTCTATTATTATATATATATATATATATATATATATATGTATATATATATATATATATATATGTATATATATATATATATATATATATATATGTATATATATATATATGTATATATATATATATGTATATATATGTATATATATATATATATGTATATATATGTATATATATATATATATATATGTATATATATATATATGCATGTATATATATATATATACATATATATATATATATATATATATATATATATATATATATATATATATATATATATATATATATATATATATATATATATATATATATATATATATATATATATATATATATAGTTTATAGATATAATCTATCTATTTCTTCAGAAACATACATGTTTTGTGTCTGCTTCGTAAAATACTTGGACTTGAGAACGAATTTTACGAAGTGAACATTTCGATTTGCTTAGGCTTAGCCCTTTTTCCACGTGTATAGCGATATAGCTTGTTTTATTAAGTTTTTCTTTTTTCGTTTCCATACCTTTGAATTTTGTTGACTTTCTGTAACTTGATAACTTGTGTTTTATTTTTTTTCCCATTTGATTGATGATTTGCTGTATTATATTTTATTCTGTGGGTGTTTTAGAAAGTTAGGTTTATCGTGTTGCATCTTCTTACTTTTCGTTCATTGGATTTTCAAACTACTATTATATATATATATATATATATATATATATAAAAATACAACTATAAAAGATACGTTTAATATATAACATTAGACATATAATACCACTCAGAAAAAGGCGCAATGCCGCTCAAAAAACTGAAGTAGGATATAACCATGAAAAACGAATATAAAGTAAAGGGAGGGAAGCCATATGAATTGCATATAAATGGCTGAGAGGGATAGCGACCTCTCATTCCCGTTTAAAGTACTTTTACGTCAGACAACGCCCACGGATACCAATGCAATTCAACGACAGATCCCCGTACCATGTGCAAACATGAAAGCACCAGAATGCAGACAGAAAAGGAACGACGAAAAACAATTTTCAGCTACACCACCAACAGTAATGGAACACTCGCAACGCCGCCTTTAATGCATGTCCGTACGCATGCGTACTGAGATAAGATCAATATGATGTCACATCCCCAATTCTGCATTGAATGAATATTCTTCTTCTTTAAAGAAAGAATTATAAATAACTTTAAGGAAATTCCTTGGGTAATGTTTTTTCAATGCCTCCATCAAAATTTGTTTATTGTTTGTGAGACAATCCTTTTTGAAGGTATTATTATTTCGATTTCTTCTGAGGTGTCCAGTTATGATGTTACGGAAAATGTTCCTAGTTAAATTCGACTTCCATCCTATAATTTGGTTAATCTTCATTTCATAATTATTACGTTTATTGTACATTACAGTATGAATTCCATTTCTATGTTTAAATCTTATGGTTATATCAAGGAAATTTACTTCGTCTTTTACATTATTAGGGTTTTTAATTAGTTCCAATTCCGGTGGATAAAAGTCAAATTCAATTTCAGGAGTATTAGCGTAATGTCCCAAAATCACATCGTCCACAAATCTGTAATATGGAATCTCGTATAAAACGTGATTATTCCTTTCAAAATAGGTTAAATAGATGTCAGCTAGGACTGACGAACATCCGCCGCCCATGGGAATTCCTTTAATTTGTTGAAAAAAAACCTCACCGTTATACAGTATGTTCTCAAATAACACCAGGTGAATTAGATCCATATATCTACGCAAAGTTATTACACTTTTGAGATTATATTCAGAATGCACCAGTAAAAGTATTTTATACAATTTATTAAGATCAATGTTATTGAAAAGGTCCCGGAAGTCATAGCTGCTGAACTGTAAATCTTTATTGCAATATTTTAAGCGTTTAATAACTTCATAGCTGTTTTTAATGATTATAGAATTTTGTTCCAATATAGCTTTATAAGCTGGTTGAAGTATTTTCATTAATTTTTTGTTAGCTATCGTAATATATGTATTACAACCAACTGTAACAGTACGGAATTTTACTGGTGTTTTATGCAGCTTCGGAATAAGTACTAAATAAGGAAAGGTTACCTTTTTTATATTGATGTCGATTCTTTTATATAAAGCAGTGATCTTATTTGACATTATAGTTAAATTATATGGCAAAGGTTTGTACATAGTGCGTTCCATATAAGACTGCTGTAAAATTTTAATGTAATAAGGTTTGCAAGTAAATGCGTAATTTGATATCACTTTGTCAGTATATGTGATCACAAAACTTTCCCTTACTTCCCTGATAGAAGTGGGAATGATAGAAATTTGCTGATGTTTGAGTTTGCTATGATATTGACTGGCGAACCGGTTCAGTAAATTGAATTTCCATTCATCAAATGCTTTGATGGGCAAACTATGTTTAATAGCCAATTTGTATATGAAAGATTCTACATCGGCTTTAAATTCCTCTGTCACATATTCATATTCCTGACTACGGAATTTTGTACCCTTTTCAAATATATTTCTCAATGGCAAATCATTGATCACATCCAGATTTCCTGTAATTATGTGATGATGGTGCTTATCCATTAAATTACTAAGATGACATTTACATTCACTACCATTCATCAGTGATAAATTTTTGCTTAAATGGTTATAGTTATATAATTTACGTCCATATGGACGTACAAAACGATATGTAAGTTTAACATTGATGTTAGCAATAGGGATCATTTCATTCAGTTGATTAAATATAAGCTTGAAAGGTATTTTATCAAATGTCTTATTTTTGAAGGTGGTAATCATATATTCATTCTGTATTTCTTTAACGGGATGACATTTCAAATTGACATATGATCTCTGAGCTTTCAACTTCATAAAATCAAGCAATACGGCAAATTGATGATGTTTTATATTATTTTGATCTATATACGCTATATGTTCAATGATACTTTCCCATATTTTACGTATGTATTTCCTTTTGATTCCAAATACAATATTTTTTATCCACTTATTATCGACATATGTATTATTGCAAAATGAGTCCATTAAACTTTTTATTTTTGCGTGAGTGTCTTGATAGCCAATATATCGATTTTTCTTGCCACGTTTCCATCTTGAGGTTTTTTGAAATTGGAATGAACTAGAAACCGGGATTTGATCTTCATTTTTACAGTGAGCCAGATTATAATTTTCGTTGAAAATTACAGAGTTTAGGCCAAAAGGGAATGCAGATCCGTATTGTAAAATGTGCGTATATTCCCACCACAGACGCTCTCGAAGTCGAGGCACAATATCCAGTATAGTAATCACACAATTAGAAAAGTCATGTACATGGAAGTGCCTTAACTCTATGTTCGTAGAAGGATAATCCGGGTTCATGCTCTGCTTTATTTGGTTTCTATGTAAATTAATGCGCAAATGCAACGGATTCTTTGTTTGTCCTATATAAAGTATATTACAAGTTGAGCATTCTATACAATATATTACATTGTATGTTTTGCAGAATAAAAATTGACTTGAAGATCTCGGTCCGATTTGTAAAGTGTTGGCACAGGGGCATAATTTACATTTACCCGATGAACATCTACTAAACTTAAAATTCTTTAAATTGTAAAAATGTTTATAGATGCCATCAAAAAATTTTTTTCTAGATCCGTGCGTGATCGCGTTTGATGAATGTACAACATTAAGGTTTTTTGATGTCAGTCTCGGATCTGTATGAATATCCACAGGTTTGAAAAAATGCGTAATAGAAGTCATCAACAAAAGGCAACAATCAAGATCAAAGCACGATAATGTAAAAGACGAAGTAAATTTCCTTGATATAACCATAAGATTTAAACATAGAAATGGAATTCATACTGTAATGTACAATAAACGTAATAATTATGAAATGAAGATTAACCAAATTATAGGATGGAAGTCGAATTTAACTAGGAACATTTTCCGTAACATCATAACTGGACACCTCAGAAGAAATCGAAATAATAATACCTTCAAAAAGGATTGTCTCACAAACAATAAACAAATTTTGATGGAGGCATTGAAAAAACATTACCCAAGGAATTTCCTTAAAGTTATTTATAATTCTTTCTTTAAAGAAGAAGAATATTCATTCAATGCAGAATTGGGGATGTGACATCATATTGATCTTATCTCAGTACGCATGCGTACGGACATGCATTAAAGGCGGCGTTGCGAGTGTTCCATTACTGTTGGTGGTGTAGCTGAAAATTGTTTTTCGTCGTTCCTTTTCTGTCTGCATTCTGGTGCTTTCATGTTTGCACATGGTACGGGGATCTGTCGTTGAATTGCATTGGTATCCGTGGGCGTTGTCTGACGTAAAAGTACTTTAAACGGGAATGAGAGGTCGCTATCCCTCTCAGCCATTTATATGCAATTCATATGGCTTCCCTCCCTTTACTTTATATTCGTTTTTCATGGTTATATATATATATATATATATATATATATATGTATGTATATATGTATATATATATATACACATATATATATATATATAATAAAGGTAATATTTAGAACATGAATAATGACATAATCTAGTTCAATAATATTAAGGAGGTAAAATAATAAAATGAGACCAATTATAACAGAGAATTTAAATTGATCTTAATTTTAAACTTAAAGGTGATATAATTAATAAAACATGGGAATAAATTAACAGTATGCAAAAGTGTTACATACAAACTAAACTAAGCACATGCGTCAAAGGAATGGTAAAAGCTGAAGGCTCAAAATATTAAAATGACAAAATTTTTTTTGAAGAAAAGTTGAATTTTTTTTTAAGAAACAAATTGAATATATGAAATTGGATAGAACCCCTGTAGATGCAATTTATCTTTACATCCACAAAAGTTCTAAATGTGTTTCCCACAACAATGTAACCACTTAGTTGTATCATTATAAAAAAATCCGAGACATTATAAAACAGAAATACTACTGGAAATAATAAGAGATAAATGAAAAGGAGAGGATGACATCACAAATACCAGATATCAATGCTTTACATATCAGTTAACAAGGATGTAAATCGAAGTCAAAATTCATACATATGATCATCTTTATTCCTGACGCCGAATATAGCAGTGAACTAATTCAAGAAAATACCTCGATAGAATTCTATATATACCTATACACATATATGCATATACAATACAGTGCAACTTGGATAATTCGAAGCTGAAGGGACCACTAAAAAATTCGAATTATCCAAAATTTCGATTTAAGAAAGTTACATCTTTTAACTTTAGTTTCAGGTCCACTGAATGCTTGAAAAGGTTATTCTGTCAATAAGTAAATATTTATTGAGAAATATCATGGTATGAAAGACTTAAACACTATATGTATGGAAATAAAATAAGATTTACGTAAGCTACATACATGTACGTATTACATTCAACACAGAAAATTATAGTTTTAGAAAAAATTGTGCAGTGTCTGATTGTTTTGTAGAATTCAGTTGTTTAAGGTTAGCAAAATCATGAAGCATGTTTAGTGAACGGAAAACAGCTTCACTAACGCTTGTTTGTCCTTCAATGTACCGACGAAATTCTCCTAGATGAAAAAGTGCCTCCGACGATGTAGGGATTGGCGTCTCTTCTTCTTCCTCCTGTATATTATCCTCGATATCGTACTCCGCCATACTCGTCATATTTAACACTTCTGATAAAATGTTTTGTTCTGACAGTTCTCCACAAACTTTCACGTTTTCGTCCAAATTGACGTATTCTTCGAATGTCCTCTTCACACCCTTTTCCACATCGGGAATGACGGCGATCTTTTCAGCAAACGTTAAATTCTTGTATTGAACGCGTGGTTTACTCAAAGACATCTTGAATGCTCACTAGTGAAACTCTCGCAACACTACAGACACACTGACAGTAGGAAGCTCAAATGACGTCTGAAGTCGGTTGAACCAACACCCTCTGCAGGTTGAACTTTCGAACTGGTCGAACAGGTAGCGGGAAGGGGGTTTCAGCTGTCACGCGTCGAACAGGTATTCCGGTGATGATTTCTTAACGATGAAAGGCCGAAAAGTTGTTATGGTTCGAAAGTTTTTATAAAAACTTCGAATTAAGGAAGTTGAACTTCGAATTATCCACGATTTTTTAACATTGATTTAATACAAAATACAAGGGACCAAGAGAAATCTTCGAATTAACGACGATTTCGAATTAGAGACGTTCGTTTTATCCAAGTTGAACTATATATATGTGTATACACACAAACACACACATACACACACACACACACATATATATATATATATATATATATATTATATACAGGGTGTTCCAAAAACATTGACCTCGGCTTTTATTCCTTAAATATTGATCTTAGACATATATAATAAATTACAAAGTTGCGTAAAAAAATGTGCAGAATTTTATGAAATCGATAAAAATTTTCAGGGGATAAAATTTGAAGAAATAAAAAATTTAAATTTTTATACGGTCCCCGTACAAAAAGGGTATATACAAGATTTCAACATTTTGTCATAAAAAGGCCTAGAGATATGTTTAAACAAAGTTGGTGAGGGATTAATCACAAATTAAAATGTAAATGTTTATAGCAAGAGTGCAAACTTGGAAATGCCTCATAGGTAAATAATATCTGCCTCTTATCTTTAATGGATTTTTGGCATGGATGGAAAACATTTTGAACAAGCTTTGTAATCTTTGTGTACAGTTATTATTTCTACACAGTGTAGATACTTTTGTACCTATAAATAGCCAAATTATTATTTATTTATGTAATCATTGTTTTCTTTCGTAATTTGTGTATAATGCCCGAAACGCGATTTACCGACATGATTTTTCCCCTTTGAGAACCCATGTCGATGCATTGAAAAATGGCTTAAGTCAGCATTTTTGTCTTTTCATATCTCTGGGATTTTTTATGATAAAGTGCTGAAATTTTGTACATCATCTTATTAGTGTATGGGGCACATTTTACTCATTGGAAATGTATTTGTACGGGGGACGTATAAAAATTTAAATTTTGTATTTCTTAAAATTTAATTCCCTTGAAAATTTTAATCGATTTCATAAAATTATGTACTTTTTTTTTACGCAACTTTATAATTTATTATATATGTCTGAGATCAATATTTAAGGAATAAAAGTCGAGGTCAATATTTTCGGGAAACTCTGTATATATATATATATATATATATATATAAAATCAACCTATCTTACTGTGTAATTAATTACACAAATCCTGTTTTTAATTATATCAACTTTACACACATTTTTTAAAGATGCAAATCATTATTACCAATTAAAAATGTTAATATAATAAAATAATATAAATATCCAGTACCATTAGGACGTACAACATACAACTATAATCTTTTATCAAAACACTTGAACAGTTCTGTATCTTGTTCGTGCTCTGAATCATGCTATTAACCCTTTATCGACCAACATCATGGACATGTAATCACAGGAAATCTCAATTTAATTAAGGAACCTAATATCAAAGAGTTTTTAAGCTATGGATCCAAATACAGACTTCCACTACTATATAATAAAAAGAAAATAATTCAAGTTTTAGCCATTGATCTAAATAAATATATATATAAACTATCGGGTAAATTGACCTTTTGAAGCATTTATGAGATATCAAGTACAAGTCACTCGGCATGTAAAACAATTGCTTTGACAAATTCCTATACAAAAATATACGCATAATTACCAAGATATCTTAAAAGAGATCAAGTTACTACAAGACAATTTTGTAATCACTTATGTTGATAAGGCATCAAGTAATTATGCCTTTACTTGCAAAAAAATTTATTTGGACGAACTCAAACTGTAACGCAAATCTTCAATTTCATTAACTCCTATACACACAAATATCTCGATTATCAGTAAACAAATTATTGCTTACTACAAATTATTTAAAGAAAAACACAATCTTAATTTTCCTTACTTGATACTTATACCAAAATTCCATAAATGATCAATTACTTTCAGAACTGTTACTATAGGTTTTAATTTATACACCAATGCTGCGGATAAACAGCTACTATTTATACTAAATCAAATTTATGATCATTTTACTACATAACGAACACATATAATCAAAAATAGTTTAGAACTGATTAATAACTTGAAACAACTAACATACATGATATTAAAACTTTTGATTTCAAAGACCTCTTTAATAATATTGATATTCATGATTTATTTAAAGTCATACTAAATTTATATGAACAATTTACTCAATCAAAAAACATCTCTATTCCAAATTCAAAACATTGTTAAAATTCATTCTGTTCAATCAGTATCTCTCTCAGGGTAATTGCATATGCAAATTAAATAAGGGAATTCCACAGGGAGGAATCTCATCCACAATACTGGCCAACTTTTATCTACATTTTTACGAACTTCAGTACACTTTCAACAGTCATATCATGTGCAGATTCATTGATGATCTAATTATTATTAAAATTACTAATGATGCCACAATGTTAAACTTTCACTTTTATCCTCCTAATCTACAACTAATTGAAATGTATATACATCACAATGGATCAATTACCTAGACGTTAGTTTAAAAATTCAACATGAAGACACATTAAAAATTAAAATATACAGCAAAATTGAATCATATAATTTCAAAGTAAATAAAATTTAACATTATTCATCCAATCTATCAAAATCAGTATATAAAAATATTATAAATAATCAGTTATAAAGAATTAAAATGTTAAGTACACCATGTTACTACAAAGAACATTTTTTAAATTCATAAACACCACTATACAAAATACATACCCGCCAAACCTTATTTTTTCATTTATTAAAACACAATTTAATTTTAAATTCAAAACCTTGCTCCAATTATAGAAACACATAGACAAATGAATCTCAAATATTTTAGAATAAAAAAATATTAAACAATGTATCATCTCCATGTTTCACTTCCAACTGTTGCACTCTTAGTTTATCAAATGAACTGTAACCTGTTTTGAGTTGGAAAAAGCTTAGTCAGTATCACTTACTCTACAACGTTAGCACCACATCGGGTAACTCAATTTATGTTATTTTATTATTATTTTATTTATTATTATTATTTATTACTCTTATTTTTATTCTTTATCATCTTATACATCACATTGTATTCTCATAAATACACAGCCATATGCTGGTATATTTGATTATTTTATTTGATTATTTTTATATTTATATCTGATCCATTATCTACTTCCTTCTACGTCGGGCCATGTGCATTATTTCTGTACTACAATTTTCAGTAATGTACACAGAAACGTGGATCAGCATTAACGAATCAGGTATGGCCCTTGATAACGTACATGGTTTCGGAAATGCTTTTCACTTTTTTCAATTTATTTATTATCTCCAAGTGCAAAATTTTTTTTCTGTTTTGCAACTTTTCATCTTATACAGTATTCTTGATTTACACCATGTCTGTTTATGCACGGAACAAGGGGATTAATATCTTAAGTACTTGTATTACATATATGATTTATAACATAAATAAAAATTTATTCTAAGGGTGTAGTTAAGGGATTATGTTAACCAATCTTTACATGTCATTCTTTTTCAATTTCTTTACTTATAAATAGAACAGGGAAAAAAGGGTATTTTATACCAATTTAGTACCTGTTTTATTTATAATGTTTTATTTAGGTTTATTAGGTCGTATGTTTTATTAGGTCGGACGGTCTGGGTCTCAACAACAACAACATAACAGTAAGTGATGAGCTCAACATCAGTTTCGACGGAAATGTTAAGAATTTTTATACTTCTATGCCCATTTATTTCATACAGTCATGCGAATTTTCGGAAAAACAGGAATTTACATCTCTAGAACGAACCGGAATTAGAAATCCTTAGTTAATCACTCAACTCCGTCCAAAATTCGATGCTGAATCCACATAAGTCATCATCAAAGCTTTATCTGTGGTGAAAAGTATGGAATTTATTAAGTTGGTGAGAGTTATTATTTTAAAATTTATTTAATATGGCCTCTTAATGTACAATAGCATGCGTCCGATAAATAACCCACCTACCTGCAGCGTCCTTTGTCAACCTGTGAGTAAGTATTATTCTTGAAAGGTAAACAGCAAACTGCAATACTCTAAAATGATGACACGCTGTTTCTCAAACTTATATATTTATTAAAATTATTATTTGAAGTTATTAAAAAGTATTATTTGAAGTTATTAAAATTATAATTCAGATTTTTATTTGCAATTTTACTCATCCATTTGACATTATCAATTCTTATTTTATTAATCATTAAGTTCCCAATTAAACTTTTGGAGCCTATGATGGTGCACTGTAATGTTGATGGCTATACAGACTCAGACTGAAACTTTGATAGACTGAAGAGTCAAATTCTTAATTGAAATGTAATGTCCTCACGGACGATAAAAGGGTACCTTTTTCTTTCCATGTCATCTGAAGCGGCATCTTTGGAGATAGTCGTTGTTGGCAAGTTTTATTACGATTTCCTTCTGAACTTATCCAGAATTCCTACACGGGCACACTCTCATTTCTCAGTTGTGGTTTTTACTCACCTTATTTCCAAAAGTTTTCTCCATCTGCATGAGTGTCGAATTATCTCTATTAAGACTGAAACATTTGTCTTTTAGACTGGCTTGAATATATCCAATTATCGCTCCGTCTTCTTTTCTCCCCCTTGCGGCCAATGGCTGAGCTGGGGCGAGGAAGTTGCCACTGGCTGGAAATATACTGGACGTAACTGCTTGAGGCCCTAAGAACCACGTGACCTTTCGATGTGTATGGGAATTCTTTATTTGCCCCATCATAGATTAATTAGAATTTAACGTCTGTGGGGATTGTGCGTCGCCGTGGTCCCGAACCAGGGACCTGATGCTTCGTAGACCGACATTATAATCACTGAGCAAAAGCTAGCTCTTCCTCTGTTCTTATAATTCGGGTTTGGCTCGTGTGGCATCTTTGATAGATGTCTTTGCTGCCGCACACTCCCCTCGCTGATGAGGAGGCCGAGAGGCGTGTCGCCTCGGCGTGACGTCAGGGCCGGGAGGCGTGTTGCCTCGGCGTGACGGACAGTCGTGGTCAACCAGGAAGGGAGTGTCAAGGCTACTGACTCCTTTTTGGTGCTGCCATCTCGTGCTGAGAGGCGAAGTCGTTGGAGAAGGTTGCGTTTTTCAAACGTCCAGTCATCATTGTGGAGATAGTGCGTCGCCGGGCCCCGAACCAGGGACCTGATGCATGGTAGACCGACATTATAATCACTGAGCAAAAGCTAGCTCCTCCTCTGTTCTTATAATTCGGGTTTGGCTCGTGTGGCATCTTTGATAGATGTCTTTGCTGCCGCACGTCAAATCTTGGCATCAGCATATATGCTATATTGTTAGCTGGAGCTAACCTTTTATTGCACAGACTTCGACTGCACGTTTACAATTTTTGGTATCACAGCATCTTAATATGAAATATTGTCAAAGTTTATCAGCCATTCAAATTGCTGCTCTTGCCTTTGGGCGTGTCGAGTGGTTTGGGTTTTCGACTACTGTCAAAGTTTGTCAGTCTGTCATGTATGTCATCACACTGTACAGCAAATTCTGAGAAGTAGATGTTGCAAAGTAAATGCAATTTTTTTAATCAGAAATGGCATATTTAGAAGCGAAAGTAAAAAGCTTTAGTAAGGCACATACTCCCACCAAAATTTAATGCCGAATACATATCAGTCATCATCCAAGCCCTTATAGCCGATTCTGAAAAGCAAAATAGATGTTTCAAGAAAATTCATTTACACTGGAAGTATAAATGAACGGGAATGTGAAATTCTTAGTAAATTTCTCCCCCTCATCAATATCAGTCATCACCTAAGCTCTATCTGCAGCCCATTTCGCGAAATATTTTAAGAATGAACATTTTCAAATAAAATATTTTGAATCGGATATAGGAAAATCCGGAAGTAGAAATCCTAAGTAAACCCTACCCCCTCTATAATGTAATTCTGAATCTATATTGTTATAAGAAAGAGCTTAGTTAACATCTAAGCTCTTTCTATAGCCAATCCTAAAAAATAGATGTTTCAAAGAGAAAAAATTGAACCGGAAATGAAAAAAAATCGGAAGTAGAAGTCCTTAATGAGCCTCTATACCGCTTCCAGAGATTTGACGCTGAATCCATATCAGTTGTTATCTAAGCTCTTTCTATAGCTTATCATGAGAAATTGATGTTGCAATGAAAATATCCATATCAGTTTTTATCTAAGCATGTCCAGGGAAATATATGTTGCAAGCAAAATGTCCATATTAGTTTTTGTCTAAGCTCTTTCTATAGCCTATCCCGAGAAATAGACGTTGCAAGGAAAATGTAAATTTTTAAATTTAACGTGAGAGCTACAGAAACGAAAGTGGAAATTCTTAGTGAGTCACCCCACACTCTCTGGAATTAGATGCAGAATCCATATCAGTCATCATCCAAGCTCTATGTATAGTAGATCCTGATGGCAAATTTGATCGCCTCCGATAAGTATAAGGTACTTAAAACCTGACCGTGGTTGCATGGGACATTGTACACCTGTAATATAGAGTAACATAATTTATTAAAGTAACATCGCCTGTCATCAGATACTGAAAGCTGTTCTCTTATTGCCTTTTCCCTGTAACCAATGACAACAGGCAGACAGAACAACTGGTCTAATCCCACACAAATACGGATTCAAACCAATATGATACTTATCAAGCGGTGTCTTAACTATCGATAAGTCTGCACGAGGGTTAGGAAGGAAAATAACACGGCAACTTAAAACTGCAAAAAGTAGCTTACCGTGGGATGAGAGAAGTTAAAAGATTTAGTACAAAATATCTAGAAAATAAGTTCCCCCAACTTTCTCTTATATAATATAGCAAAAAGATATTGATTGATTAAGTTATAAAATTGAAATCCAAACTGCTGAAGATAGAAACTTGAAACTTCGCATACTCGTGGGACTTGGCCATTAAATAGAAAAATATATAGCATCTAGGAATTTTATTCGAAAAATTTATAAACCTGGAATTTTTTTCTTTCTCCATTCTTCCAACTATAACTCTAGAGCGACTAAATATACAAAATTTATTTTTATACCAGCATCCGCAGATAAAATATCATATAGCTTTATTTTAATTAATTCTTGGTGTACAGGCATCCGTTTTTAAGGAATTTTAATTTTATAGTTAAAGCAGACGATACCTTTTATTAGACTGTTTTATTACTTTCCTTGTATACATAGTATAATGTATAAGGAAAGTATTGTGACGGGGTCAAAAATTCGAATTCGAGTTTTCGACGGGGAAACACGTTTCAAGCATCCCTGAACATAAATCAAAAGTTTTTGAGATGATGTCTGTCTGTGTGTGTGTCAGTGAACCTGTGGAGACGATATGTCACAACCGAATGGAGCGATTCGAAAAAAATTTGTATAAAGATTCCAATCCGGGAATACTGGAAGCCTATTGTTTTTAAATGCAATCGAATGTTCATAACCCCCTGTTTCCGAGTGATATTTTGAAAAAATTATCAAAAAATCAGAACCTTTAATAAAGTTACGTAAATAGTCATTTCTTATGCAATTTTTCGCGCTTTTTAAATGCTAGCACGAACCGTTCTCGAGATCTTGCACATTTTTCAAATAAATGTATCAAAAAAATCACATAAAATAAATAAAAATATTAACTATTGTGAAATATGTTCACTTTTCATATGTATTATCATGTAATGAATTTGGTGACATCATTCTCGTGGATCTAGCTCGTTCCATTCATGAGAAAAGAAACTTTGGGTAATATTTTTGTATTTGGATGCCAATAGTCATTTATCTACTGTAAGAATAACTTATTTCTCCGTCCATAACGCTTGATAAGATTTCGGCGACGAATTTAGTGGAATATCGCCAACTTGGCGACTTTCTTAAATGTTAAAAAAATGATAAAAATGACGCTTAATTGATGAATTAATTAAATATTTCAATAAATGGACTAATGGCTTATTGAGGATGCTATATTGAGGATTGATAATTGTTTATTTAGAGTTGCGCGAAAATATAAGTTAATTGGGTATTGTGAAATAATTTTACATGGAAAATCGCCTAATGTACAATTCAACGATAAAAACACAGTACCGTGGATTTTATATATTATTTTTTGACTGTAAAAATAGAAAATTCATTGCATTATATAAGGAAATTCATGTGCTGCCCACATCAGATTTTTCAAGTTGGTTTGTTTATTTGCTTGGGTAAAATTTTGAAATCAATTTTTGCAATTTTTGATCCACTTCTACCGAGCTGATTCTGATACACTCACTAGAATCACACCCAGAATGGGCAGTAAAAATCCAAGTGTTGTAAAATAGTTTAAAATGTTTTTCTTTTTTGTATATATATATATATATATATATATACAGAAGAAGTCTCATAGTGAATGTTTTTACTTTCCTTATATACATAATATAATGTATAAGGAAAGTATTGTGATAGGGTCGAAAATTCAAATTCGAGTTTTCGAAGATTTCGAGTTTTCGAGCATGTTGCAAGCATCCCTGAATACGAATTGAACGTTTTTGAGGCGATGTCTGTGTGCGTGTGTGTGTCCTTGTGTCTGTGGAGACGATATCTCACGAAGGAATGGAGAGATTCGAACGAAATTTGGTACAAAATTTGCAATCTATGAACACTGGAACTCTATTGTTTTTAAACGTAATCGAATGTTTATAACACCCTTTTTTGAATGAAAACCCAAATTTTCGAATGCAAGTTTGAAAAATTAGTTAAAAAAATCAAAACTTTCAATAAAGTTATGTAAACAGTCATTTCTTATATAATTTTTAATTATAAAACGATTAACATGAAAATTAGAACTCTGGTATGAACGGATCTCCAGATATTACACATTCTTCAAATAAATTTATCAAAAAATCGCCTTAAAAATTAACTATTATAAAATATATAAATTTTCCGATAAATTTGGTAACATCATTCTCGTAGATCTAGCACGTTCCATTCACGAGAGAAGATACTTTGGGTACTAGTTTTTGTCGCCAAAATGACGATAATATTGCAAAATTGGTGAAAATGTTGCTAAATTAATGAAAATGAAGACTTATTGATGAAAATTCAATATATTGGAAAGAACATAAGAATCGACTATAAGAATAACCCAGTTCATCGTCCGTCCATCTATCCGTTTCCTCGTCCGTCCGTAAAGCTAGGCGATAATTTTGGCTGGATGTCGCTAACTTGACTACTTTTCTAAATGTCGCCATATTGATAAAAATTATTCCAAATGAGTGGTAATGATTTGCAAATTTTGAATTGCGTCGTAGGACGGGCATACCTCCTAGTATATAAGAAATGCTCTTCCCTCCATTTATCTATAACACTTGGCGATACATTTGGCGAACTTAACAAATAATCTAGTGAGATATTGCCATCTTGGTGATATGTCGCACCAAATTGACGAAAATATCATCAAAGTTAATAAAATGACGCCTAATTGATGAATTAATTATTAAAATAGTTTGATATATGAACTATATTGCTTATCGAAGATGCAATCAATATTAATAATTGCTAATTTAGAGTTGAGGAATAAGTTAATTAGGTACTTTGAAATTGTATTACATGTTGTCATCCGGAAAAGTGCAAACTACTACGGAACAGTACTTACAGAAATATGCAGGGAATTGATGAAAATATGTGGTATGTGCATGTACATCGCATTTTCTGACCCCATAATTTTATAAGACAATAAAAATTTTTCACTCGTTCAAATGATCGGCCGTGTTAGATAACGGTAAAATATGTATCTTTATCATATAAACAAAATTTGATGTGGGCAACACATGACTTTCTTTATATAATGCAATGAATTCACTACATTTGCAGTTAAAAAAATGTTATTCTTATAGTAGATACTTATATTCTTTTCAAGATATTGAATTTTCTTCAATGAGTCGTCATTTCCATTCATGTAACGTTATTTTTATCCATTTGGCGAGATTTTCGTTAATTTGGCAACATTTAAAAAAGTCGTCAAGTTGGCGACATTCCGCCAAATTCGTCGCCAATATCTCGCCAAGCGTTATGGACGGAGAAATAAGTTATTCTTACAGCAGATAAATGACTATTGGCGTTCAAATACAAAAGTATTACTTAAAGTATCCTTTTTCATGAATGGAACGAACTAGATCCACGAGAATGATGCCACCAAATTTACCGTATGGTATTACATATGAAAAGTGAACATGTTTCTCAATAGAAAATATTTTTTTTATTTTATATGACTTTTTGATAATTTTTTTGAAAAATGTGCAGTATCTCAAAAACGGTTCCTGTTAGCGTTCTAAAATTTATGTCAATCGTTTTCTAATGAAAAATTACATAAGAAATGTCTATTTGTGTAACTTTATTAGCGGTTTTGATTTTTTGACGATTTTTTCGAAATTGCACGTGAAAATTTAGGGGGGGTTCTGAACATTCGATTGCGTATAAAAACAATAGGCTTCCAGTGTTTACGGATTGTGATTTTTGTACCAAGTTTTTTTCGAATCGGTCCATTCGTTCGTCAGTTATCGTCTCTATAGACTCACTGACACACACACACACACACATACTATCACACACACATACTATCACACACACATACTTTCACACACACACACACACACACACACACTCACATACGCAGACATCACTTCAAAAATGTTTGATTCGTGATCAGGGATGCTTGAAACGTGCTCTCCCGTCGAAAACTCAAATTCGAATTTTCGACCTCGTCACAATACTTTCCTTATACATTATTGTATATAAGGAAAGTAACAAGAAGAAACAGAAATAAATATTGAAAAATTGATTGTATGCATTTAATAGAAAAAGTCATGAAGTCAAGTGAGGAAAAGCTATAGCATTATATGCGAATTTTCTAATCAAAAGTTTAGATCCGTCATGGTATATTTAGTGCTAAACTCATTAAATAGCGTATTTTAGTTAAAAAAAAGCGTTCATAAACAGGTCCTGAATGGGTTAAAAACTCAAAGATGGAAACGCCTGCGGTAATGGGATGAAGAATGAAAAAATGTTCATCTGAAAGTTTTTAAATTGCTGACGCCGTTCTTTTTGTAACCTTCTTCTGTTACCAATGACAACAGGTAAGGAACAAACTAGTTTAATCCCACGCAAGTATGGATCAGCACGGGCACAGCGTACATCGAGTTTTAACGTAACTATTACTGCCCTACACGCGACTTGGAAAAAGGGTCTTGAACTTTGAAATATGAAAAAAGCTTATTTAGCGTGTGAGGAGAGAGATTGTTGATACTGCATCGAATTTTGATGTATGGCATGAAAAGATGACAACTTTCTTGAACAATAAATGAAGAGTTTGTCTGCCTGTGCCGCCTGTATCGGAAAAGCTAAGCTTCCGCAACCAGGTATTTCGATTCCGGTCAGTTGTTGTTGAGACCCAGACCGTCCGATCTATCAGAAAAGTATAAGGTAACAGTTTGGATGGCCGGGAAGAACCACCCAATTTAGACCGGAACCCAGTGGGAGAGGCATCTACAGGAACCGTACCCTCCTTCCCCTACCACCAACCTCTCGGAAGGACTTACGGATCCACATGATTAACGTGATCGTACTCCGGGTGAACACAGCGGCAGTCTTGGCAGCGGAAAGAATCGAACCCGGGCCTACTTATTGCAATTCCTGCGCGCTAGCCACTGGGCTACCGCGCCTCTGATACCAGTCAGTGGCGTATTGCTGGAAAATATAATCGGAGTGGTTGAACCTGAGGTAAAATTAGCAGGTTGTGGCCAGTCAAATTGTCAGTTGTCCGTCAATCTGACATTAGAGGATGGAGAGTGCAGACGATAAGAGCTTGTAATTCCGCCCCAGTAACTCAACGAGAGAGCGTGACAATTTGGATTCCGTGATTCTAATGGCCAACAATAGAACGATGAATCCGCGACCCAGTTTGGACATAAAAATTTGGTTCCATGATTTTAATAGATTCTAATGGCCAACTTCGGGGGGGGGGGGGGGTATCTGAGCAGTTTAGTAAACAACAACTTGCCTCACTTTTGACAGAATGCCGGTTTTTTTTTCAGTTAATATTAATTTCATACTACTGAAGCCATGCTTCAAAGAGTTGCAAGCTTTCATTTTAGATTAAGTGTTTAAATGTTCCAAATTTGTAAGTAAGCTAGTCGTTAAATTATCCCTTTGGATATTGTTTCAATTTTCGACCTAGATCGTTCAATCTCCCCGCTTTTATTTTTGCATATAATGATTTGATTTTATACTTTTTGTAAATTTGTTTAGGATATTTTTTTCTTCAGATTTTCTTGGGAAGATAATTATTTTCCTTATACACATAATGTATAAGGAAAGTATTGTGACGGGGTCAAAAATTCGAATTCGATTTTTCGACGGGAGAGCACGTTTTAAGCATCCCTGATCACGAATCGAACATTTCTGAAATGATGTCTGTCTGTGTGTGTGTGTGTGTCAGTGAGTCTGTGGAGACGATATCTCACGAACGAATGAAGTGATTCGAATGAAATTTGGTACAAACATCACAATCCATGAATACTGGAAGCCTATTGTTTTAAAATACAATCGGATGTTCAGAACCCTCCTAAGTTTTCGAGTAAAATTTTGAAAAAATCATCAAAAAATCAAAATCTGTAATAAAGTTACGCAAATAGCCATTTCTTATGTAATTTTTCCTTAGAAAACGATTGAGATAATCTTTAGAACGCTAGCACGAACCGTTCTTGAGATATTGTACATTTTTCAAATAAATTTATCAAAAAATCCCATAAATTAAAAAAAAAATGTTAGCTGTTAAGAAACATGTTCACTTTTCATATGTAATATCATGCGATACATTGGGTGACATCATTCCCGTGGATCTAACTCGTTCCATTCACGAGAAAAACTACTTTGAGTAATACATTTGTATTTGAACGCCAATAATCATTTATCCGCTGTAAAAATAACTTATTTCTCCGTCCATAACGCTTGGCGAGATTTTGGGGACGAAGTTAGTGGAATGTCGCCAACTTGACGATATTTTTAAATGTTGCCAAGTTACCAAAAATCTCGCCAAATGGATAAAAATGGCGCTAAATCAATGAAAGTGACGACTAATTGAAGAAAAACCAATATCTTGGAAAGAATATAAGTATCTACTGTAAGAATAAGATTTTTTTTAACTGTAAAAGTAGTAAATTCATTGCATTATATAAGGAAAGTCATGTGCTGCCCACATCAGATTTTTTTTTTAATTATATTATTGCTAGTTTCACTGTTCCTGAATTTAGTACGCTTTCTTTTATCGGGATCTAGTATGTCGTAAATTAATTGGGTTTTGTTAGGTATAGTAATTGTAATTACTTACATGATACATACGTATAGTAATTTTGTAATTACTTACATGAAGTCTGGAATAAAAGTAATATGAATGAAATATTCATTTCTTTTACACAGAGAGCCAGATGATTTATATTTCGTTGAAGTCATTTGAATAAAGCTCATTTTTTTCGATGAAGTTTTAATTTTTCAAATATAATAAATTACTGTAGTACTCTGATCATTTAAAATTATCACCCCTGAATGTATCGCATTTTGGAGCTGTTGAAAGAAAATTGCATTTCAGTTGGAAAGTGCTTCATAATCAATGCTTTATTCATGAACTTTCCTGTTGTATTTTCCCCGCTTTCATACTATATTCACCGTAAAACGACATATATAAGCAAAGTTTTAATTCAGAAATTGCATTTTTGCTTTCTCATTTGTAGTATTGAGAAAGTATTGTTTACACGAAAATATTCGATTTCGATATTTTAATGACAATTTATGTTTTAATACGCCCTGAACACCTTTTGACCATTTTTGGAGTGATGTCCGTCTGTCCGATATCTGTGGCCGATTTTTTGTGTACAAAATAGCAGCCACATATATCAATGGATTTTCACGAAACTTTATAACCGGCTTTGCTAACAAAAAATCTAGAACTAGATAGATTTTTTTAAAAATTCGAGCGAAAACTTCGACATGGATTCAAAATTGTATATATTTTTTTAATACGGCAGTCTAGGACAACATTTGATATAATCATACATAAAAGGGTTTATTTATAGCTTAATGATCACGAGGCTTAATAGTTTTAATCATTGTTGTGAAAAATACCTGCGATACAAATTTCTTTGTTCATGACGTCATTAGCCCTTCCTGGGGGGCAAGTTCCTCCCCGAGGGGAGTATATTGTCAAGTTTGGTATCAATCCAAAGTTTTTTTTCAAGCCCTTTAAAGTGAAGGCTAACACGCTGCAGTTGTAACAATTTGGACCTATAATACCGATTTTTCAAATTTTTTTCTTGTGAAATTTAAAAAAAAGAAAATGAATTGTAGTATGAGAATGTCAAACTGAGCTACACTTTAGTTAATTTCGCTCTAGTTAATTAAACTCTAGTTAATTAATTATAGTTAATTAAAATCTAGTTAATTAATAAAATTCTAGTTAACCTCAAGTCAAACATTTGGTGCAGGAGTCTGCACTGGTTAAAATTTTTAAGATTTTGCATCAATTTCAGAGAAATAGCTTGATACGAGGAATACCGAGCTATGCAAAGAACAGTAAAGCTTTTACTATTACAACAACAGCTCGTGATAATATTAACAAGAAAAATCAATCATGTATAAAGCATTGATTATAAAACTCCTTCCAACTGAAATGCAATTTTAGTTAAACATCTCTAAAATGCGATGCAATCAGCGGTGGTATTTTTAAAATGTTCACAATACTACATTAATTTATTATATTTGAAAACTTAAAACTTCATCGAAAAAAATGAACTTTATTCAAATGACGTCATTGAAATATAAGTCGCCTGGCACTCTATGTAAAAGCTGTAAATATTTCATTCATACACTTTTATTGCATTCCTTTCATTCATCACAATACTACAATAATTTATTTTATTTAAAAACTTAAAAAGATGGAGGTAAACATAGTTTAACTCTATGCTTTAAAACTTCGTGGAAAGAGCATGCTATAAAATCGTCTGTTCTCTATGTAAAATCAATGAATATTTCATTCATATCAGTTATATTTCAGACTGAAAGAGCTAAATAATTTTGTGTTAAAGAAATTCAGCAATTCTTATACAACTCATCTTACATTTTTAAGCGTTTACATTCGCCATAAGTGAAAATTAGGCTTCGTTGTAGAAATAATCAAAGTTGAATGTTCATTTAAACTCATGAAAACATCACATTTAAACATATATTGTAATTGCGTTGTTTCAGAATACAGATGCACAGAAATTAAGCAAAAATAAAGTGGTTTCAGGTCGGAAACAACACTAAATACAAATTAAAAAGAGCTTTAAAAATCATGATTTTGACAGAAGATGGATGCCCTATTTTACTTTGAAGTGGGTCACGTGATCTCTTCATATAATATGGGTGAAATTATTATTTTAATTTTTATTAAAAAAACTACCGAATATATTTTGCTGAAATTTTTTTCATATTTTTTATGGGGTAATTTGAATATTTCCTAATACTTTCGAAGTAATTTGTGAATTTTAAATTCGCTTAAAAATGTTTGCAAAATGAGATCCCATAGGGTTCAATGTATTTCAGTTTTTCAACCCGGGTTCAGGCCAAAACTAATTGGGTGATATCATTTATTTATATTTCATTAGGTCCCACAGACCGTCTGAACAACAAACTAAAATTTCATTTTGATAAAGTCATTTTTACGGCAGTTATCATGCCAACGGACATACATACAAACAGACAGACAGACAGAATGAACAAAGTCATAAACATTTTTGAACGATGTTGTAAAGTGTTAAAAACAGCTAACGCGGTAATTGAAGGATCAATGCAAGAGTTTTCTCGTGCTCGAGGTTATGGGTTCGAGTCCCACCTGCGGGCATGGATATTGCGTTGTTTGGTGTAATGTGCTTCACCCCCACTAGTACGCCGGGGGCAACGTTTTTGACGGTTAAAATGTTCAGGGTTCTGGTCGATGTATAGGCGAATGATTGAATGTATCAAGTGCCTGATTACTAGCAAATAAATAAATAATTTAGATAACATCTCATGTGGGTAGAATATAACTTTAACTCCATAATGTAATGGCCTTACTTCTTTTACAGCGAAATAATGGTGTATAAGTTCCGTAGCACAATGCTTTTATTTCCCCCTATATACATAGTATAATGCATAGGGGAAGTATTGTGAGGGGCGTCGAAAATTCGAATTCGAGTTCCCGAAACAAGCACACCATTTAAAAAGTTTCAATTAAGTTCTATCCCATGGTCGACACTATATATGTCGATACTATATACTATATACAGTTTTAGTCTTCTAGATCACTAGCATAAACGCGTTGGACGATTAGTATATAGACTAGCCATTTCACCCGCGCCTCGCGCGTTTTCAATGGCTAGTGGTCACTCAATGTGGAACCTACATATTTAATAACAATTCTAAATATCAAAAACTGTTTCAAGTTCAACCATAAAATTGGAATGGTGTACATTTTTTGGGAGACAAAGTTGTGTGATATTTAAAAGAAAAATTCTTCGTATTGTTATTATCATTCGAATTTTCAATTATATATATATATATATATATATATATATATATATATATATATATATATATATATACATATATATATATATATATATACATATATATATATATATATATATATATATATATATATATATATATATATATATATATATATATATATATATATAATAAAAATTTAATATGAAAATTCAATGATAGAATAGAGAGAAGTTGTAACTCAAAAAACCCTAACTTAAAATATGCCTTCAAATTAAAAACAAGTGTTAAATAGAGAATCAACTATCATAAGGAAAATAAAATGAATATTTCTAGTCATCAAACTTAAGATAATCAACAACTATCAATGGTGTGGATTCGAAAGTAGAAAAACAAAATATAACCAAGCATTAAAGCCATACACGTGGAAAAGCACTAGGCCTAAAAATTGTTCATTTCGAAAAAATTATTTTTCAAGTCTAAATATTTATTCAAAATGAACACAAAATATGCTTATTTCTGAAGCAAGAGATATATTATATCTATAAACTCTTACTACTAGGACAGCAAGCAAAAAGATTAAAAAATTATACAGGAAAAAAATACCTGAAATACACTGCAAATATCCTGGCCATTCGAGCAATAAATGACGAGATCAATGTTGCCAATCGCAAAAGAAAAATGTAGAGATCTACTGTTGCCAATCGTGAGAAATAAATAACAGTATTGCGAAAAGCAATAAAACGTGATATATTCTACAATAAAAGCTTCAAAATAAAGGGGCGTATAATATAATAGGAAACATAGAGGCTAAAGTATAAGAGAATGTAAATACACTGTAATGCTTATTCAAGAGAATGTGGATGTTTGGATAATATAAGATACTATGGAGAGAATTTTAAGAATATTCAACTAATCTAAACTTTTTAACTATACCATTTACTAAATATACTGGATATTTATATGATTTATTGGTAATTTTTAGGTTATTAATGTGCATATATACATATATATATATATATATATATATATATATATATATATATATATATGTATATCCTATTCCAATGAAGTGTATAAGGAAAGAAAAGAGAAAAAAGTGTTTTAAAAATGTTGGAGCTAAGCTGCCTTACCCTTTCGAACACTATATTTATCCAAATGGAAAAAAAATGGAAATACAATACAAGAATAAGTAAAGTACCACAAATTGGCAGAGGAAGGTAACTCCCACATCCCTGTTAAGCATGCTTCACGCAGCGGCAACACTCCCGGGAGCCGGTACGTCACCTGCCAATTATCATTGACTAAAAACAACCAGGCAACAATGAATTCACTTGAAAAGAAATTTCAACAAGAATTAAAAAACACTAGACCAAAACTATAGGTACCAAAACAAATACGATACCTAAACATGCTACCCGGGAACGAGATCCATACAAAAAAGTCCTCATTCACCTGCGTCTTATTTATACCGCCGATCGGTAAAATATCTCGAATAACATTCAGTTATGGTTATGTTGAAAAAATCTATTTCGATATCACATAAAACCCTGTTTCATTGCTTCTTCAAAATAAACCATGACACTATTATCCCGGTCTATTGTTTCAGAGTTTAATTTTTGACTTCGTATTAAGTGATTAAAAACTATGTTTCCGAACACATTTTTATGTAGGCTTGAACTCCAAGAAGCTATATAATTTATTTCGAAATTAAAATAATTTCTTTTATCGTATATTCGAAAGAAAGTTTTGTTATTATCAGAATCGATACATATATTTAGAAAATTTAAACTATCATCAAAATATGTGGTGTTTCTCTTAACTTTAATGTTTCTGGGTAAAAACTAAAATCTGGTTGGAAATCAGGACTTTTAAATCCGATTAAAATGTCATCGACGTAATGAAAATACAATAGTTCGTTTAGTATGCGAGTTCCGGTTTCAAATTTATAATGATAAATATAGGCTAATGCTGATGAACAACTTCCGCCCATCGGTATACCACAAACTTGTTGATAGTAGGAAATTCCTTTGAAAAGCACTGTTTCGTGTAGGACAAACTATATTAAAGATTAGCAGCGATTACCCGCCGTTGCTCGGGATTTACGATGCAAAATTCTGATAAAAATGATACCGGAACATATAGGGCCGTGAATCTTATACATTGTGCTTTCACTGTGAAAGAAGTAAATTCATTGCACTATGTAAGAAAAAAATGGATCATACATACATACTTTTTTCTTTATATATATATATATAGATAGATAGATATTGTTATATTCATTTATTTGTTATTCAAATTAATAAAATTTGTTGAGTAAGCCTGTGAAAAATAAACCGTGGTGATAGAGTTTCCATTTAAATTCATGTTTCAAACCTGCGATTTTCAAAAGTGACTAATACGTTCAATAAACTCTCATAAAACTCAGATTTAATTGACTTTCACATTTTAAACCAACGATTTTCAACCTTTTTCGTTAGGAATCATGGAGTTAAAGAGTAGAACTCACAGGAAAAAGTTTCGTTTTCCATTAATATCTTAACAACCCCTGGTCTTAGAAACTCGAAACTTAGACTAAATTTATAGGGGGCAATTTCAAAGCTACCCACAAAATTTCATTAAATTCGGTGCAGCTGTTCTTCCTTGATGATGAGACAAACGGAATTTTCGTTTTTCAGTAATATCACGACGACCCCTGGTGTTAGAAACTCGAAATATAGACTAAATTTTAAGTGGGGCTATTTCAAGACTACCCACCAAATTTCATCAAATTTGGTTCAGCCGTTTTCACGTGATGTTGGATCATACATACATACATACATACTTTTCTTTCTTATATATATATAGATATGTATGTCCCTAAAGAGGTATACATTTGTAAATCATATTGATGGAATATATCTATTGTAATATTATATAATTTGTTAATGTTTATGTTATTGTAAAGGTCACTAAAATCATAGCTTTTTAAAAATATTTTTCTGGTATATGTTGTAATGTATCAATCACTTCGTAACTGTTTGAGATAAAATATGCTCCTTGTTTTTTAAGTTTTAGTATAACTATTTTCAAAAGATAATTTAATTTTTTGTTTGCAAGTGTTAAATAGGCTTTGTAGCCAATGGTTATCGTTCGAAACCATATTGGATTCTTGTGTAATTTAGGTATTAAAGTTATATAAGGGAACTTTATGTTTTTATTATATATCCTGATTTTTTATAAAGGGCTGTTGTACGATTTTTTATTTCTTGTGTTGACTTATTTAATTTTTCATACATGTTTTTATCTTCGTAATATTGATGTATTAATTTAAGATATAGTTTTTACACGTAAACGCATAATTGGTTGTTATATTGTACACATTAGTTATCACATAATTATTCTGTAATTTTGTTAGTTCTTTTTTATCTATTGAAGTATATCTATCCATTTCCCCTCCATATTAGCAACTATGTGTAATGGTTTTTATTGAATTATGTTTCCATTCCTCAAATGTCTCTTCCGGCATACTACACTTTACTGCTAATTTATATATAAATTCACTGATATCTTGTTTAATGGTATTGATTACATTATTAATTTCTTGGAATCTATATTTGGTTCCCAATTTAAATAATCTTTTTAATTGTTTTCATTTGTATTAAATCTAAATTTCCAGTTATTGCGTGTCCATGATGTCTATCGAAGAACGTACAATCCTTAGAACATGTACAGGTGGAACATGTACACATGTACACTTGGCAGTGCTCCATTCTTTTGAAAACTGGTTTTGGATTTTTAAAAATTATTCCTTTGCAACTTCACGCCTAATTCGAAACTTTAAAATCTTATATTTTTGTTTTCACATATTATGTTATATAGTATATAGTATTGTTTTTATGAAAATTTTCAAATTCGAAATTTGGATACCAATATATGTTTTAAGACCCCTTGAACACGTTTTGACTAATTTTGGAATGATGTCCGTGTGTCTATCTGTCTGTTTGTGGTCGATGCCTTGTGTTTACGATAGTGGTTACAAATATTAACTGATTTTCACGAAACTTTATATCTGGCTCTGATATCAAAACATCTAGAATTAGATAGAAAAATTGACTCAAGTAGCCGACACGGTGACTGAGCGGTCAAGGCAAGCGTTTCCTCGTGATCGCGTGGTTGTCAGGTTGTCGGTTTGAGTCTACATGCGGGCATGAATATCGTGTTTTAGGTGTAGTGTGTTCGCCACCACTAGTGCGCCGGTGGCAAAGTTTTTGACGGTTAATAAGTTCACGATTTTGGTCAATGTACAGGCAAATGATTGTGTGTATTAAGTGCCTGGCCATTAGCAAATAAATAAATAATTTCGAAAACATCTCATGTGCGCAGAATATGATTTTCACTGCATAATGCTATGACTTTACTTCTTCTACAGCGAAATAATGGTGTATAAGTTCCATGACGCAATGGTTTTACTTCCCCTATATACATAGTATAATGAATAGGGAAAGTATTATGACGGGCGAAAATTCGAATTTGAGTGTCTGAAGCAAGAGCATGTTTTAAACATCCCTGAATTCAAAACAGAACGTTTTATGAAATGATATCTGTTTGAGTGTGTGTTAGTGTATGTATCTGTGAGTTATATGGATACGATATTTCACAAACGAATAAAATGTTTTGAACGTAATTTTGTACGATGATTACAATAAATGAATACTGAAACTTGATTGATTTCAAATGCAATCGGAAGACCCCCCAATTTTCGAATCAAGGTTTGAAAAAATCATTAAAAATCATGATTATAATAATAAAAAATCTCATGTGGGCAGCATAGTACTTTCCTTATATAATGCAATGAATTTACTACTTTTACAGCAAAAAAAAATAGGTTATTCTTATAGTATATACTTATATTCCTTCCAAGATATTGAATTTTCGTCAATCAGTCGTAATTTTCATTGATTTAGCGTCATTTTTATCTATTTGGAGAGATTTTAGTTAATTTGGCAACAGTTAAAAAAGTCGCCAAGTTGGTGATATTCCGCCAAATTCGTCGCCAAAATCTCGCCAAGCGTTATGGACGGAGAAATAAGTTATCCTTATAGCAGATAAATGACTATTGGCGTTCAAATACAAAAGTATTACTCAAAGTATATTTTCTCATGAATGGAACGAGCTACATCCATGAGAATGATGTCATCCAGTTTATCGCATGATATTACATATGAAAAGTGAACATGTTTCTCAACAGTTAATATATTTTTTTAATTTATGGGATTTTTTGATAAATTTATTTGAAAAATGTACAATATCTCGAGAATGGTTCGTGCTAGCGTTCTAAAGTTTATGTCAATCGCTTTCTAAGGAAAAATTACATAAGAAATGTCTATTTGCGTAACTTTATTAAATGTTTCGATTTTTTGATGATTTTTTCAAAATTTCACTCGAAAATTTAGGAGTTTCTGAACATTCGATTGCGTTTAAAAACAATAGGCTTCTAGTATACATGGATTGTTATTTTTGTGCCAAATTCTATTCGAATCGCTCGATGCGTTCTTATCGTCTCCACACACACACACACACTCACAGGCATCACCTCAAAAATGCCTCAAAAATGTTTGATTTGTGACCAGGGATGCTTGAAACGTGCTCTCCCGTCGAAAACCCGAATTCGAATTTTCGACCCCGTCACAATATTTTTCTTATACATTATGTATATAAGGAAAGTAATAAATAGCTTCTTTAGACGTAATTTTTCATTATAAAACGAATGATATAAATATAAGAACGCTAGCATGAACCGTTTTCGAGATATTCAATAAATTGAATTGAAATCTAATAGGTTCACTTTCCCTATGCAATATTATGTAACAAATCTGGTAACATCATTCTTGGGGATGTAGTTTGTTCCATTCGCGAGAGTACCCTCTTCAATAGTTTTTGTATCTCAATACCATACCCATTGTGCTGTGGCTTCTGTGCACCATTGTTAAAGTAGTAAAGTCATTGCATTATGTAGGAAAAGTCATGTACTGCTCACATTAGATATTTTGCATTGAATTGTACATTGACATTGGGTGCGTTTCTGGATGGGAACATGTGGAACTACTTTGCAATACCCATAGTAACTTATATTCGTGCAAATATAACTGAATTAATTAGGATGAGACTCAACTCGACCTTCTCATACCAGAATCCATTTTTAAGTAGTTTTTTTCCCGAATTTTACAAGACAAAAAATTGAAAAATTGATATCGTGGGTCCAACTAACTATAATTATAGTGTGTTATGCTTTGTTTCAAAGGGCTTCAATTAATCTTTCGATTAAAGCCGTATTTTACACGCACCCTCGGAGGCGACAAATGACATCACAAAGAAATCTGATGTGGGCAGCACATGGCTTTCCTTATATAATGCAATGAATTTACTCTTTTTGCATTAAAAAAATATAGGTTAATTTTATAGTAAATACTTATATTATTTCGAAGAGATTGGATTTTCGTCAATGAATCGTCATTTTCATCGATTTAGCGTTATTTCTATCCATTTAGCGAGATTAATGTGGCAACATTTAAAAAAGTTGCCAAGTTGGCGAAATTTTCCAAATTCGTCGTCAAAATCTCGCCAAGCGTTATGGACGGAGAAATAAGTTATTCTTATAGAAAATAAATGACTATTGGTGTTCAAATAGAAAAGTATTATTCAATCTTTTCTCATGACTGGAATGAGCTAGATCTACGAGAATGATGTTACCCTATATATCGCATGATGTTACATATGAAAAGTGAAAATGTTTTTCAGCAGTTAATATTTTTTTTAATTTGTGAGATTTTTTGATAAATTTATTTTAAAAATGTGCAATATCTCGACAACGGCTCATACTAGCGTTCTAAAGTTTGTGTCAATCGTTTTCTAAGAAAAAATTACGTAAGAAATGTTTATTAGCGTAACTTTATTAAAGGTTTTGATTTCTCGATGATTTTTTCAAAATTTCACTCGAAAATTTGGGTGGGTTCTGAACATTTGATTGTGTTTACAAATAATAGGTTTCCAGTATTCATGGATTGTAATTTTTGTACCAAATTTCCAAATTTCATTCGAATCGTTCTATTGGTTCGTGAGATATCATCTCCACAATCTCTCTGACACACACACACACACATACTTTCATTCACACACACACACACATTCACACACACACACACACACACGCACTCACACACACACACACACATATTTTCACTCACACACACAGACAGACATCACCTCAAACATGTTCAATTTGTGATCAGGGATGCTTGGAACGTGCTCTCCCGTCAAAAACTCGAATTCGAATTTTCGACCTCGTCACGATACTTCCTTGTACATTATACTATGTATGTAAGGAAAATAAAAATGTATCTCGGCTATGCTTCGCTACAGTGATTACAACTATTTAGTATCGTGATCATTGAGCCATAAATTACCATCTTTAGGCAAGTTTATGTCCAAAATTTATCTTATGCAGCCATCTTAAGAAAATATAGACTCTAGTTCTACATTTTTTTTTTAATTACAAAGTCGGATATAAAGTTTCGTGAAAATCCATTACTATTTGTGGACGCTATTGTTTACATAAGAAATCGACTACAGATATACAGGCAGACGAACATCACTCTAAAAATAGTCGAAATGTGTCCAAGAGGCCTTAAATCATATATTGTTATCAAAATCTGGAAGTCACAAATTTTTGTGAAAACAGTAGTTTTTCTATACTATATATTACATAGAAAGTAAAAATTACAATGTTAAAAATAAGTAGCTTCCACTAATCAATATTTTAAACGGTTTTAATCATTAGAAACTAATATTTTATTATATAAAACATATTGTTTGAGTACCTATTGATTTGAGTACCTATGATTGGAAATCTAAGTTCTGATAATGATTCATATGTCAGTAATATATTTAGCTTTATGTTATTTAATTTGGAAAGGCGAATTCCATTACTACGGCAACCTTATATAATAATCATTCATAAAGTCTACAGATTTGATAGTAAATAACGCCATACCACATACTGCAGTCGGCATTGAAACCTACATCAGATTTTTGTTAATAATTTTATTTTAATGTTGGGTTACGGTTGAGTGATTGTTCCGGGAATGACTGACTTTTATAACTCATGGAAATCATTTGATTTTTTTTTCATAAGCTATAGAGCTTCTTGCAAAAAAGTAAAATTTCTAATATCTCGAGAATGGTTCGAAAATTTCTAAACTTTGGAGCAAGAAGTCAGAAGTTCTGAATATTTTTATTATTCTTACACAAACCACAAATAGGGAGGGAGAGAAAGATTTATGTTGGGCATATCAGATTTTATATTTAAAGATCAGTTATTTTCGCAGCAAAGTTACTTTTTCAAAAGAAATGAAAATCTACTTTTTTTTTGCTTTTCCACGCTTGTTGACCACGGGGCTTTTCTTTTTTAAACTGAGCATCGCTAAATGATGGATTGCTATGTACTGTTTTATTCCGAAATTTGTGGAATGCGACATAGTTTCTTTCTCATTTCTAAAACATCATAAACTTTTCAATTTTTTTTCCATAGAAAAAAAATTTCATCTGCGCAACACAAGAATGTTTTCATTTTCTTTGATGAATTCTTTTGGTTTTCAGGGTTCCGGTCACTATTGTTTTTAATTTTATTTTTACGCTTTTCAAATCCTCCATTTACAATTTGTTGTTGACGAATTACGATAGTTATTTTCCTTCTTTTATTAATAAACAAAACATACAGTGTTCTTTTCTATCGACTCAGACGGCCCGACCTACTCGAAGGTGTAAGATATCTGTTTGGACGGCTAGAACAGTGCCACCCAATTTTGATCGGAACCCAGTGAGGGCGGGATCCACAGTGACTGTACCCCACCGCCAACCTCTCGGAAGGATTTTCAGACCCGCATATTTAACGTAACACTGAATGTACAAGGGGACGGAATTGGCTAAAAGAGTTTGGGCCCCGAGTTCGGGAATCGATTGTAATCCCCGTGCTCTAACAACTGAGCTGTCCCACCCCATTCAATTAATGCTCTATGGAAAGTCTTTAAACACTCCAATAATTTTATAAGGAAAGGTTCAGACTGTGCACATTTTGGTCTATATACAGGGTGATTAAAAACAAAATGGGCCAAATTTTACGAGGTGGTACACACCAAACCAAGCCCGACCACACGTTTGATTGCCGTAAGCCTTAGGGTTGGCTGTGTGGTCTGGGTCTTCAACACTAAACCAAGCATTATTTGTCGTAGTTTACCGTGTCGGAAATGAAACGTAAAGGCGTTACTCGTAAGGAAGCGGCAGTCGCTCAAACTTAAAAACGTCATTCTGGTTGTTATTTTCTGGTTGAAAAAGAAAACCATGTATGCAAATCTCATCTAGGGAAGAAGAAGAACCCTTATGCAAATTTTCGTAACACCGAATGAACGGTCTTATCAGTTTGCAGCAGTTATTTGCAGCTCCAACTTTTGAAACGATGGTGGAATTTACAAATAGGGAAAAAGCCGATTTGCCTTTCATCTACGGATCTTCTTTTTGTGGGGATATCTCAAGAGTTTCGTCTATGACCCTCCCCTTGAATCTAAAGGGGAACTTGTCGCCAGAATTTTAGCCGCTGCTGCCGAAGTGCGCGACATGCCGGGTCTGTTCGAGAGAGTTCGCCAATCCCTCCATCGCCTCGGTGAGATATGCATTCAGGTTGGCGGTCGCTCTTTTGAGTTATTACTGTAATTATTGTTTATTAAATATCATTTTATAACTTTTAAGTCATTCTTCTGTTTTCACCTCACCTCGTCAGTTTCACCAATAAGCGTCCATAGGCACCTTTACGTTTCATTTTCGACCCGATAAACTATGACGAAAAATGCTTGGTTTGGTGGGTACTACGACCTTGTAAAGTTTGACCCATCTTTTTTTAATCACCCTGTATATTAAAGTGTTTATTAATAGGAACTGTTGCGCCTCTAGCGGAAGAGTAAAAAAATTAGGATAGCTAACTTCATTATATAGAGAGTGATATCGCTTGTAAGAATCGAGCAATTTTCTTAAAATTTTGCGGGTTAATTTTAATCAATTACAATAATTAATTGATTTTAAAGGAGATCAATTTTTAAGAAAGTTCGAATTTGTTTCATTGTTTTCCAAGATATCTGGATTTTTTAATCTCCAGAGAAAGTTGTATCTGATAAAAACAAACTTGTAAAAAAAGGTAAGAGCCATTAAAGTGATTGACATGAAGTATTATTGCCATGTTTATCAAACTTCCTGAACGAAAAGTATTGAGAGGAAAAGTTATTGTAAAGTTTCATAATTCGGCAAATTTAACTAACAATGATCTATGGAGATGCAATTTATAAGCAGTTCAAGTTTTATCACCTTCTAACTCCTTTTAATTCAGCTAAGTTCATTGCAGCAAAAAACTAATTGCTTTGGAACAAGAGGTAAATTTGTCAAATTTATTACGAATTGCATCCAATAACTTTTCCTAACTAAACTTTTCATTCATGAAATTAGTTAAACTTGGCAATAGTTCTTCATTCTCAATCATTTTTATAGCTTTTTATGACTTTGTTTTTAATCGGTTTAACACTAGAACGACCGAACTACTTTGAAAAACGATTCCTCCAAAACGGCTAATCCCAGCCCATTGAAATTTTATGACTTTTCTTATTTTCTTAAAGTTATTGAAAACGCAGAAGAAAATTATTCTAGGTTTTATAATAAGAGAACAAATCAACGATCTTCCTAGAACGACGGCAGCGGTCAAAGTAGTTATGTGGTCAAAATGACCGCTTCCGTCGTTCTAGTGTTAAACATTAAATTGCAATCTTTCTTTTAATAATTTTTATTTTGTTTAATGATGTATATAAGAAATGCGCTCCTCTCCGATTGTCTGGCGAATTTGGCGACTCATCTAGTGAAATATCACAAACTTGCCAATATTTAGTCCTAGATTTATGAACATTTTGTCAACATTCCTAAAAGAACGCCAACTAACGCAAATGGCGTCAAATTGATAAATAAAATACTAAAATATTTTAATATATGGAGTTTATTCGTTATTGAGGATGCTAACAATATTGATAATTGCTTATTTAGAGTTACGTAACATATATGTTAATTGGTACGAAATAGTTTTACATGTTGCCATCCGGAAAAGAATCCAATGGACAATTCAACATTAAAAACACCGTACTGTGAATCATATATCATGTTTTCACTGTGAAAGATGTAAATTCATTGCATTGTATTAGGAAATGTGCTGCCCACATCAGATTTTTACTTTCCCTGCAATACATGATAATGTGTAGGGAAAGTATTGGAATCATACCAAAAATCACAACTCGAGTTTTCGACGGATCTACACGTTTCGAGACCTCTAGAAAACGAAAAAACTATTTTTACCGTGACGTCTGTGTGTGTGTGTGTCTGTCTGTGTGTCTGTGCAATGTATGTATCGACTCTAACTCAAAAACTAATGGATCGAATTTCATAAAATTTGGTAGGTAAGGCACTTGTATGTGACCCTGGTGCTGATTAGTTTTGGTACGATTCGTAAAAACAGAACCCTCCTTTTTTGGGGAAATGGCCCGTAAAAATTTCCTTTATCAGCGCTAGCTAAATTACTAATTTGCCAAATTTCACAAAATTTGGTTGATACGTTACTTGTTGGATACTCTGGTGCTGATTAGAATTTGGTACGATTCGGAAAAGAAGAACCCGCCTTATTTTACGAAATGGCAAGCAAAAATGTTATGTATCCACCCTAGCTAAAATACCAATTGACCAAATTTTACAATATTTGGTAAATGAGTTACTTGTGGGACACTCTGGTGTTGATTAGATTTTGGTACGATTCGGAAAATAACAATCTGCCTTTTTTACGAAATGGCCCGCAAAAAGAAAAAAAGGCTACATATGCTGAAATGTGTCAATTAAATTCTTGTTTTATACACAATTTTTGACGATTAAAAGATTATAACACACTCTATTATACTTTAGAACTAACCGTTCTCAAGATATTTGAGATTTCTTGCATTTTTCTTACGTCGCTATCGGAAAAATGTCTAATTACCAAATAAAAACAAAAATTGAATTAGAAATGCAAATGTAATGTTATTTGGTGCATTTGAACTTAATCTAATGAATTATTAAAGAAATAAAGAAAATATGAATTTACGTCTGCAGGGAAAGGCATGTGCTGCCCACATCAGATTTTTTTACCTGTATTACAGCCTGTCAAAAGCAGAAAAACGAAAACTCTTAAAAAATGAAGTTGCAATATTTCTTTTCAACATTTTACATAGCTGAAAAGTGTTTATGACTTTGTTCATTCCGTCTGTTTGTCTATCCGTTCCCACGATAACTGCCGTAAAAATGACTTCATCAAAATGAAATTTTAGTATGTTGTTCAGACGGTCAGTGGGGGCATATGGGAATGTAAATGAATAATATTACCCAGTTAGTTTTGGATTGAACACGGGTTGAAAACGTGGAATGCATTGAACCCTATGGGACCTCATTTTTCAAACATTTTTAAGCAAAGTTAAAATTTGCAAATTGCTATGAAAATTTTAGGAAATATTCAAATTATCTCATAAAATATATAAAAAAAAATTAAGTAAAATAGGTTCGGTAGAACCCATTTTGCTTAAATTTTTTTGAGTTTTAAGCATGGAGTTAGAAAGTACTTTTACCTCCATGGTTTTAAGTTTCGAAGTAAAATAAATTATTGTGGTTCTGTGGTAATTGAATAAATATCAGTGCTGAATGTATCGCGTTTTAGAGACGTTTAAATAAAATTGCATTTCAGTTGGAAAGTGTTTCATAATCAATGTTTTATGCATGATTGATCTTTTTTACTAATTTTAATTGTGTTTCACAATGTATGGCGTTTAGCGCCGAAAAGAACCCTTTTAATCAAAATTGACTCCATTAAGTTCTATCCCGTGGTCATACCATAAATGTGTACAGTTTCAGTTTTCTAGGTCACGGGCATAAACGCGTTAGACATTTATTATATTAATTAGCCCATTCACCTGTGCTTCGCTCGTTTTCAAAGATTAGTGGTTACTCTGTGTGAAACATACATATTTAATAACAGTTCTGAATATCAAAAACTGTTTCAAGTTCAACCATAAATATAGAATGGCGCACATTTTTGGAACGACAAAGTTGTGTGACTTTTAAAAAAAAAATCATTTGAATTATTATTGTAACCGCGGGATTCGCTTTGCTTACAAACACATTAAGAAAAATGGAGGAAAGTTAAATGAACTAAGTAAACGTTCATCTTCAATGGCCTGTTCAGTGATCGAAATAATTAGTGGAAGTAAACACCAGATGCTATCCTTTCCCTGATGTGAAGCGAACATACTTCACAATGGCCGGAAACATAAGTATATGGCAAGTGAAACAATATAGGAAATAATAATTCCATTTTGAAGTTAAATAAATTCTTTAATTAACTAAAATTCACACATAGACATTATTTAATGGCATCATATTTCAACTCGATGGCGAACTTTGTAAATCTTTAAATCAATACAATTTTCTACAGAATTATTTCACAACTGTATCTTATATTAAGGGAGACTTAAAATACAGAGTTTTAAAGCTCAATAGAATATTTTTGAATTCCGTTAGTTATTTAGCCAGGAACTTTTAATATTCTCCCACAAAAATATATAATACTTACGAACCAATTGTGGGGCTCAATAGCACCCTGTCGGTCGTAAATATATGAGAGTAATTACATTTTTCTTTGAATTTAACTTTTTTCATTGTTAGAAAATTATAGAGAGCTTCTTTTAAAAACGACCGACATATTCGAAACCTTTGTCTGCTCTCCAACCAAAGAAGCGTCTTCTCGTACCATTACTTCAAAACTCTGACGTCACATACACATATACACGAGCGTTCGCATATCAAACATGCAGAAAACAGCGAGAATAATGAACAACATAAAATTACAGAACTCAACGGTTTTTCTTTCAAGCGGCAGTGCCAAGGCCACGAACATTTCATCAGATTCACTTCGCCGCAGATTTTCGGACGAGGAATTCAACATTTTCATGACTTGAAAGAACATTTAAAACAGAAATATACACTTGGAAATGTACCCGCGGTTGTGGCTGTGGAAATGGAAGCTGAGACTGAACCGACTGATAAATCTGATGCTGAAAAGATGGAGGATATCCTCAACCTCATCAGAGGATTTATCAGCATGTTCAGTCTAGACGACATAAAACATCTGTTGATGCAGTTCGCAGAGTTAGTCCAAAAAAAGAGCGATCCTATGGTAATGGTCTTTGAGGCCCTTAAAATAATCGCGGATTTTAAAAGTAACAGTGAGAATCAAACCCGTCATGGCTAGGTCCCAAAAAGAATCCTTTAAAATAATATTTTGGAATGCGAACGGCATATCTCCAAGAATAAATGAACTTAGGAACTATGTAAACGAAAATGACGTAGACGCCTTATTAATTCAGTAAACTAGAGTTAGAGAATGTAAAAAACTGAACATAGCCAACTACTCTGGCTATCATAATTTTGGTTCAAATACTAATGCTAGAACGCCCCATGAAGGAACAGCAATATACATTAAAAGAAATATTCCTCACGAGGAACTAAAAAGCATAAATCTTCAAGGTATAGAAAATACTAGTATAAAAATTAAAATTAATAATACTAGCCCGTTTATCCTAACCTCAACATATGTCAAAAATATGAATAGAGCAAACGTAGCTGCGCAACTGGAACTGCTTTTCTCGCGATATCCAAACACGATACTCGCAGGCGACTTCAACGCACACCACCGAGCGTGGGGCTATAGGAGAGCCAATGCACGCGGTACACAGATACACAGACTGCTGAACACCACAAGCACTAACATTATTGCACCTTCGACACCAACCTGCTTCTCAGGCGGCAACGGCACATTCATAGACTTTGTCCTAACGCGAAACATAGATTACGCTCACACTATTAGAACCCTGGATGAATTCGACTCGGATCATCTACCGGTACTGGTGACATTCGACCTGAACACACCTCTTCCAGCCTCTTTGGGGCAAGAGAGGGTCAACTGGGAAGTATTCAAAAGAGCACTCTTCGAGCCGCACTTAGCAGTACCTAACATAATGAGCACGGCTGATATTGTACTGCCACGCACACACTCACAACAGAAATCAAGAGAGCAATTGCCTCTGCCACAACACATCGTGAGTCTCCAAAAATGCCCACACTTTCCCACCATGTCAAGCAATTAGTCAGGCAAAGAAATAGAATACGTAAGACATGGCAGGCTAACAGAGACCCCGCCCTTAAAAGGGAGATTAACAGACTTACGTGCAAAGTCAGGGAAAAAATTGTCGGAGAAAAGCAGCAACAGTATAAAGAACTAATCGAATCCCTTAGCCCAGAAGACGTATCGCTCTGGCAATTCGCAAAAAGACTCAGGAAACCTCAAATTAAGCTCCAGCCTCTAACAGATGGCGCTAAAATCGCGTACTCAGACGAGGAAAAAGCCGAGGCGTTCGCAAGCCATTATGAAAAACAATTCCAATCAAACCACGACCTAATGTGTCAGGACACCCTAAGAATGGTTAGACAAACCTTAAATAACTTCAGGAATTGCCCGGTAACGGCTGAGATTAACCCAGCCACCCCGCAGGAGATAGTAGAAATTATCAAAAACCGTAAAAGCCCAGGGCACGACAAAATCAGAAATATTGCGGTTAAAAACCTACCCCTAAACGTAATATGTTACTTGACTACCTTAATAAATAAAATATTAAAACTAAACTACTTTCCCAAAGAATGGAAGGAAGCGATAATCATAACAATCCCTAAGCCAGGTGAGGATGCCACAATTCCAGCCAACTACAGACCAATTAGCTTGCTACCGACACTTAGTAAAATTACTGAGAAAATAATTCTTAAGAGACTGGACACGCACCTTAGTGAGAATGACATCATCATTCCGGAGCAGTTTGGATTTCGGCCAAAGCACTCCACCACTCATCAATTGCTGAGAGTGGTAGAGTACATATCTTCTGGTCTCAATAACAAGACACCCACAGCTGCGATTTTTGTGGACATACAAAAAGCCTTTGATAAAGTTTGGCACTGTGGATTAGCGTACAAATTGATCACCTTAAAAGTCCCTGACGCTCTTGTCAAACTTTTAATCTCATACTTAAATAACAGACACTTTCAAGTCAGAGTAGGAGGTAACTTATCTACACCCAAGCTCTTTAAAAGTAGTGCACCGCAAGGTTCTTTCCTGGGTCCGACACTCTTTAACATATACCTGAACGACATCCCCAGGACTCCAAATACAGAGCTGGCACTCTATGCAGACGACAGTGCGATACTTGCAAAACACCCCTATGTCTCAGTAATGCACAGACAGCTACAACAACACTTAGACATACTCCAAACATGGCTGGAAAAGTAGCGAATAAAATTAAACCCCAATAAATGTCATTGGATTTATTTCTCGAGGAAAAACAAACCGCCGCCGCCGCTGTATATAAACAATCATGCCTTACGCGCGGAAAAATCTACTAAATACCTAGGTGTAACGATAGATTCCCACCTAACCTGGAAACAGCACGTAACGAACTTAATCAAAAACGCGTATATAACTACAGGAGCCTTATACCCAATGATAGGAAACGGAAATCTCAGTCATCAAAACAAATTGCTAATTTATAAATAGGTCATCCGCCCGGGAATGCTGTATGCAGCACCCGTATGGGGATATGCCTGTAAAACTACAATAGACCCCCTAGAGACAAAACAAAACAAAGTCCTACGGATTATCAGGAAAGCTCCAAGGTACTTAAGAAACTGGGTAATTAGGAATGACTTCAAAATAAAAACTGTTAGAGCACAAATTAAAAAGCTGGCGCTTAAATTTTACAAAAATTTCCCATCCGTTCCAAATGAATTGTTATTCAATCTGCATGACTATGATCATCGCAAGGCCAAATCTCGTAAGAGACCCCGCGCTGTTCTAAACATCGATAATCGGAATTAAAAATCCCACCTCAAACATCTGATATTAAATAAAACTCGCGACTAATGTTCAAAACTCTAAGCTGCCAGAATGCTAGGTAATCCTTAGATCTGCATCAATCCCCCAAACTGCTTAAACTCTAAATGTGCAACAAACTGCCACACTAGGAGCTAAGACAAATAATTAAAAGTAGTAAATAAAAACCTCGAACCTCCAATTAAGGTCACTGAATTAATGTTACAGTTTGACGATAAGAACCACATATTGAAACCGGTCTGTCCTGTACGACACTCGACTTTCGCAGATTGCGACACCACATTATTATCAATCGAATTTTCAAAATTTTTTTACATTTTTTCGTTGACATTAAAGCTTAGACGGCTCAAATGGGACCAAAATATGAAATTGAGGGCCCAAGTGGAAGTGCTCTATCTTTTTGAAAACTGGTTTTGAATTGTTTTTAATTATTCCTTTGCAACGTACGCCTAATTCGAATCTTTGATTCACTTTTCCACCAAAATTTTCAAATTCGAGATTTCGATGCCAATATATGTGTTTTAAGACCTCCTGAAAACTTTTTGACTATTTTTGGAGTGATGTCCCTCTGTTTGTCTGTCTGTCTGTGGTCCATTTCTTGTGAACCGGATAGTGGTCACACATATTAATAAATTTTCACGAAACTTTATATACGGATTTGCTATCCAAAAATGTAAAACTGGATAGAATTTTATTTTTAATTGGAGCGAAAACTTCGAAATGGATTCGAAATTTTATATTTCTACTTTCCCTGCAATACATGGTAATGGATCTACACGTTTCGAGACCTCTAGAATACGAAAACACAATTTTTAGTGTGACGTCTGTGTGCGTGTCTGTATGTCTGTCTGTGTGTCTGTCTGTCTGTGCAATGTATGTATCCACTCTAACTAAAAAAACTACTGGACCGAATTTCATAAAATTTGGTAAGTCACTTGGGTGAGACCCTTGTGCTGATTAGTTTTTGGTAGCATTCGTAAAAACAGAACCCGCCTTTTTTTTGCGGAATGACCAGTAAAAATTTCATGTATCCACTCTAGCTAAAATACTAATCGACCAAAGTTCACAGAGTTTGGTGGATAAGTTACTTGTGGGATACTCTGGAGCTGATTTGATTTTGGTACGATTCGGAAAAGAACAACCTTCTTTTTTTTACAAAATGGCCCTCAAAAATTTGATGCATCCACCCTAGCTAAAATACTAATTGACCAAATTTCACAAAATTTGGTAGATAAGTTACTTGTGGGATACTCTAGTGTTGACTAGATTTTGGTACGATTCGGAAAATAAGAATCTGCCTTTTTTACGAAATGGCCCTCAAAAATTTCATGTATCCACCCTAGCTAATATACTAATTGACCAAATTTCAAAAAATTTGGTGGATAAGTTACTTGTGGGATTGTCTGGTGCCGATTAGATTTTAGTACAATTCGAAAAAGAACAATCTGCCTTTTTTTACGAAATGGTCCGCATAAATCGCCAAAATCTTAAAAAAAAAAAGGACTATGTATGCTGAAATGTATCAATTTAATTCTTGTTTTATATGCAATTTTTGACGAGGAAAATAATATAGTACACTCCATTATGCTTTAGGACTAACCGTTCTCAAGATATTTGAGATTTCTTGCATTTTTGTTACGCCAATTTTGGAAAAAATATCGAATTACCAAATAGAAACAAAAATTGAATTAAAAATGCAAATTTAGTGTTATTTGGTGCAATTAAACTCAATCTAATGAATTATTAAAGAAATAAAGAAAATATGAATTTGAGTCTGCAGGGAAAGTCATGTGCAGATTTTTCACATCAGATTTTTTTAATATGATAGGGCAAAATTTGGCATAATCATACATAGATAGGTTTATGTAATGCTCATTGATCACAAGACTTAACAGTTTCAATCATTGTGAAAAATAGCCAAGATACAGTATGTTTTGCTCGTGACGTTGTTATCCACCCCCGTGTGCTGCAATGTCAACTGAGGTATCAGACGAAAGATATTTTCAAGTCCTTTAAATTTTGAAAAAATTTTGAGAGATTTTTACTTTCTCTTACGTAGCATTAAGAAAGTATTTTTTTCACGAAAATTTTGGAATTCGAACTTTTGATGCCAATATTTGTTTTAAGACCTCCTGAACGCGTTTTGTCTATTATTGAAGTGATGTCCAGCTATTTGCCTGTAATCAATTTCTTGTATATCGGCTACAGATATTAACGGATTTTTAAGATATATCCTGCTTTGTTATCAAAAAATCTAGAACGGGATAGAATTTTTTAAAGTTTGAGCGAAAACTTCGAAATTTATTCCAAATATTATGTTCATTTAACATGGAAATTGTGGGCACATATTTTGTGAAAAATACTGATACATTTTTTGTTCGTGACGTCATTAACTTTCCTTGGGGGGGGGGGAAGTTACCCGATCCCCGGGTGGTACATTGTCAAGTATGGTATCAAACGAAATATATTTTCATGCCCTTTAAATTGAAGAGTAACACTCTATAATTGTAATCATTTGGATCCAGAATACTAATTTTTCAATATTTATCTTGTAAAATTTGAAAAAGAAAAGTTACTAAAAATGTATTCTGGTATTTAGAAAATCCAGTTAGCTACACTCCATTTAATGTTTCATTCACCTGAAAGCTGAGACGGATCAAATGAGACCCATATAAAGATTCTACATCTGGAGTTGAAGTGCTTTTTTATTTTGATACATCATCTTCTCACCCAAGCAGTCAGTCAGCTCAGTATGTAGATTATTTGATACGCGTTTACAGGCCAGTTCCATGTAATTTATTTTATAGATTTGTAACAAAAATGTCCATATGCACTGCTGCTGCGCTCTTCTCAACCGAACGTAATCTTCTCAAACGTAATCTGATCACGCAACCGAACGATTAAGGTGAACCAACCAGTAACTGAAAAGAAAAAAAAAAGAATCGAAGCTGCGTAATAAAATGTATCTCTTTGTAAAACATAAAAATAAACAAAGCGGGAATTTGATGGATTGTCGGGAGGATAAAAGTAAAGAAAATGTTCTTTTTTTTCCCCCCAAGTCTGTTGACATAAACGGCAAAGGATGTGATACATCATATTTTTTAGTGCTACTTTATTCTTCGAATGCAAATAATCTGTCAAATCATCTTGTAATATCAGAGTGTCAAATGTAAATGTAACTGGGGCTTTTGATATTTCGTTTCTTTTATCGCGGACTGACAGAAATACTCGGCATTGCTCTGGACCTCCGTGGATGCCACATAGAAAAAAAAATCAGCGGTGGCTCCAGTCCAATGGAGCCGAAATAGTTTTGCTTGAGTAACATTTTGTAAAATAAAACTCCAGTGAAATTCAAAAAAAATATTCGATCCCTTTTCAGACGCGTTTGTTTCTCGTTTACAGGCTTTCAAAGCCCTACAAACTACTCGCTATCTGTTTATAACTAATTTTAGTTTTTGCCCCGACATCATCTGGATACTCCGACGACAGACTTCACTCCAAAATACCTAATTAATTTACTAACTTGCTTTTCGGTATACAAATTGAACTATTATATATCTGACAATATTTTACACTTACATTAATCTATAAACTTGCTTGACTGCACATAAATGCGTAATTCAATAAGTACTTGAATACGCATATTTTCATCGATTCTGTTCAAACCTCACCAATCATTAAACATCTTTAAAATCCCCACTTACATTTATTCTCCTATTTTTTTTAACAAAATAAAATATTTCGAGCTTCTGTACCCATATTTCACCAATGAGTAAGTCAACATATAGCGTGTGGGATAGCGTGTTCGACTGATGGACGACTGATGTTCGACTCGCGCGAAGTGGATAGCGTGTTCGACTGATGTGTGGAGGGCTCGGGTTCGAATCCCGAATAAGGCATGGAGGCTTGTGTGGCTACTGTAACTGGATTTCGATCTGTTGTTGCCACGTTAATTGAATTAAAAAAAAAAAAAAAACATATAGACCTGCAACACTCGTCATATTTTAAATATTACAAATTTCCCACCCATTGGAAAATCCAGGTAAAAATACTAAAATATAACAATTATAACCACTTTATATCGGAAACTATGAGATCGATTCAAAATCCAATTATATACCCTTGTAGGTCTTTCAAAAAGCTACAAATTCTTGCTTATTGTTTATGGTTGACACATTTACTATATAAGTTCTGTAAATGCGTATCCATGTAAACATCATCACCAGCCTAGTATATTTTAGTAGCTTGTATAATATCATCTATTCTAGGCGTGTGCAATAGCAATTAGTATTTATATTGTCCGTTGCTTTAAACACCAAGCTGCTGTAATTTCTGTGATGTTCCTAATAAACTGAGTTATATTTGCAACAGTGCCATCGTGCGTTATTTCCCTTGGACCGAAATGTCGAAATATCAAGTACTCAAAGTTTGAGTTAAATCACTTTGACAGATTAAGAAGAAATCTTCTACAAAGGAGTCTAAAGAGGATAAAGAGACATTTAAACTTTACAACTATTGTAAAAATCTGATGTGGGCAACACATGACTTTCCTTATATTGTAATGAAATGAATTTACTACTTTTAGAGTAAAATAAATAGGTTTTTCTTTTAGTAGATACTAATATCCTTTCCAAGATATTGAATTTTCGACAATGAGTCGTCATTTTCATTGATTTAGCGTCATTTTTATCCATTTGGCGAGATTTTCGTTAATTTGGCAGCATTACAAAAAGTCGCCAAGTTGGCGACATTCCGCCAATTTCGTCGCCAAAATCTCGCCAGGCGTTATGGATGAAGAAATAAGTTGTTCTTCCAGCAGATAAATTGGCGTTCAAATGCAAAAGTATTACTCAAAGTATCTTTTTTCATGAATGGAACGAGCTAGATCCACGAGAATGATGTCACCCAATTTATCGCATGATATTATATATGAGAAGTGAACATGTTTCTCAATAGGAATTTTTTTTTCTATTTTATATGACTTTTTGATAATTTTTTTGAAAAATGTGCAATATCTCGAGAACGGTTCATGTTAGCGTTCTAAAATTTATGTCAATCGTTTTCTAACGAAAAATTACATAAGAAATGTCTATTTGCGTAACTTTAATATTGGTTTTGATTTTTTGACGATTTTTTCAAAATTATATTCGAAAATTTAGGGAGGTTCTGAACATTCGATTGCGTATAAAAACAATAGACTTCCAGTGTTTACAGATTGTGACTTTTGTACCAAATTTGGTTCGAATCGGTCCATTCGTTCGTCAGTTATCGTCTCCACAGACCCACCCACCCACCCACCCACACACACACACACACACACAGAAATCACTTCAAAAATGTTTGATTCGTGATCAGGGATGCTTGAAACGTGCTCTCCCATCGAAAACTCGAATTCGAATTTTCGACCCCGTCACAATACTTTCCTTATACATTATGTATATACGGAAAGTAAAAATATTATTAGATATATATTTTAAACACCCGTACTTTCTAATTAAGGGAACGGTGACGTTGAAATTTTTTTATTTATTTATTGACTTAGAAACATGAAAATTTGTATAAATATTCTTCTTAACATTACTATATAAAATACTATTCAATTTTTGTTCAATTTTGTTATAATTTTGTATTCTTTTTTTAATTTTATTTTTTTAACGAAAATTTGAAAATGCTCCTTGCGTGCCATTTGTTCACATTTTTGATTCATTTTACATTATGATCACTCAAAAACACATTTGGGTATTCATTTTTGAATCCCTTAGAAAGTTAATTTTTTAAAAATATTTTTCTGCATTAAAACTTAATTTTCATCATTTAATTGGGTTATTATTCACTTTTAATTACCTTAATAAAGTTCAATTATAAAATACATACCCAGTTTCATTAAAAGGTATGAAAGGTGTCTTCTTACCAAATTTCATGCATCTCAAACAAAAATTAAGACGCATGGAGAATTTTAAAAATGTAAAACGCTTGAAAATTCCCTTTCGAAAAAATGCATTTAACCTATTGCTTACGGGTGGGACAGCGTCCATCCCAAACGAAGAACCTTCCAAAAAGACAAGTATTTGACATACCCTATCCCAAACAGTTTGACCCCCCCCTTTGCAGACATTGGCGTCCATGGAAATCGCCGGTAGAAACATTGCACCTGCTGCAGCAGGTGCATTATGGTTGTTATTTATGGTTGTTATTTTGTGCAATTACACTTAATGTAATGAGTTACCTTACACCTTTCTGGTAGGTCGGACGATCTGGGTCTCAACAACAACAACTTAATGTAATGAATTATTTAAAAAACAAAGAGAGCTCGAATATGAGTCTGCAGGGAAAGTCATGTGCTGCCCACATCAGATTTTTTACTTTCCCTGCAATAGATGGTAATGCATTGAGAAAGTATTGTATGCCGAAAATCACAATTCGAGTTTTCGACGGATCTACACGTTTTGGGATCTTTAGAGCACGAAAAAACTATTTTGAACGTGACGTCTGTGTGTGTGTCTGTGTGTGTGTGTGTGTGTGTGTGAGCGTGTCTGTGTGACTGTGAGTGTGTGTGTGTGTGAGCGTGTCTGTGTGACTGTGTGTCTGTCTGTCTGTCTGTGCAATGTATATATCCGCTCTAACTGAAAAATTAATTGACCAAATTTCATAAAATTGGGTAGGTAAATCCTTTATGGGTGATCCTGGTGTTGATTAGATTTTGGTACTATTGGTGATAAAATAACATGCCTCGTTTTGCGAAATGATAAATATTGCCTGTATCCCCTCTAGCTGAAGAACTAGTAGACCAAATTTCACAAAATTTGGTAGATACGTCATTTATAGATTACCCTGCTGTTCATTAGATTTTGGTATGATTTGGAAAAAAAAACCCTGCCTTTTTTGCGAAATGGCCCGCAAAAATTGTTAAATCTAATAATAAAAGACTACGTATGCTCAAATATATCCATTAAATGCTTATTGTATACGTAAATTTTGACGAAGAATAGAATAAGACCAAGGACTCTAGAGGACAGACCGTTCTCCAGATATTTTAGTTTTTTGTATTTTTTTTTGTAATAGGTATCGATATTTTTATAATTTACTAGCAGTATACCCGTTCTATGTACGGAATATATAATATAAAAACACTATAGCAATTCCCAATTATGTGAAAATTGCTATAATATTACGAATAATATTACGAATAATATATACACGAATAATATTTAGAATGACTTTACATTTTCTGCAATTAAATCAGAAATATCAAATGATTAAAGCGTCTTTCATATTCCAGTCTAAGCTTGCAGAATCTATTCCTTCCCTGCAATACATGGCAATGCATAGGGAAAGTATTGGAATCATGCCGAAAATCACTACTCGAATTTTCGACGGATTTACACATTTTGACACCTCTAAAATACGAAGAAATCATTTTTAGTGTGTGTGTGTGTGTGTGTGTGTGTGTGTGTGTGTGTGTGTGTGTGCCTGTCTCTGCAATCTATATATCCACTTTAAAAGAAAAATTAATGGACCGAATTTTATAGAATTTGGTAGGAAAATTTCTTGTGGGTGATCCTGGTGCTGATTAGATTTTGGAACAATTCGAGATAAAAAAAACTTGCCTTTTCTTCCAAAATGGCCTGTAACCACTTTTGCTAAATAACTAATATATATAATTTTGCAAAATTTGGTACATAAGTCACTTGTGAGTTACCCTGGTGGTGATTCGATTTTGGTACTATTCGAAAAAAAAATAATCTGCTTTCTTTTGGTGAAATGATCCGCAAAACTCGTCAAAATCTAAAATAAAACGACGTATGCTCAAAAATATCAATTAAATGCTTATTTAATACATAATGTTTGACGACGAAAAGAATAAGACCAGCCCCATTAGACGTTCTTAAGATATTTTAGTTTTATTGCATTTTTGCACTTAGCCTTTGAAAATAAGTCCAGTTACCCGATGAAAACGAAAATTGAATTAAAAGTGAACATTTAGTGCCATTTAAAATAATTATGTTTGTTATTTTGTACCTGCTGCAGCGGGTGCAATGTTTCTGCCGGCGATTTCCATGGACGCCAATGTCTGCAAAGGGGGTCGAACTGTTTGGGATAGGGTATGTCAAATACTTGCCCTTTTGGGAGGTTCTTCGTTTTTGATGGACACTGTCCCACCTGTAAGCGAAAGGTTAAATGTGTAAAACAATGTTATATATTAAAAACAAAAACTTTTTTAGTCGATTTTTGCTCATTTCAATGTCCCCCGTCCCCTTAATCACTCTTTAATATTTAATAATAGTAGCTTATAGCGATCACATGCGCTGCAAATAATTGTTCACTGTTAAAATCATCGATCGTGAACTTTGCTTGTAAAAGTTATTTCACAGTGAACACAGTATGACAGCAGTGCAAAATCCAATAATCAGGACCGCACATAAGAAGTCGCAACCTGCCAATTACGAGACGTTTAAAATATCTGAAGTGAGAAATTTCACTCTTACATCTCATATATTTATATTCCATCTATATAATATGTAAAATAAAAATTCTGTCTGTTTGTTTATTTGTCTATTCCGGGTACATATCTGCAGTTTTTGTAGTATGTGTATATCTTCTAATACCAACTTACCGTTTTCATTTTGGACTATATTGAGCCTATTTTATATTTTTTTTATATAAATTTGTTTACAAACGGGATCAGGATGTTTTATTCTTTAGATTTACAGGTGAAGATAATTTTATACAGCAAGGGCAGGGATTCTTATACTTCTTTATAGGAGAATTAAATTAAATATTTTAATTGAATGCTTTTTCATATTTTTTTGGAAATATGTTTTCAAACGGGACCAGGATGTTTTGTTCTTCAGATGTGCCTATCAAGGTAGTTTTGTATAGAGAGAGCAGAAATCCTTATGCTTATTTTCATAAGAATTATAAATATTTTAATAGCATATTTTGAATAATAATGTTATTTAGAATATTATAGCAATTTTCACATAATTGGGAATTGCTATAGTGTTTTTAATTTACACATTCCGTACAAAGAACGGGTATACTGCTAGTAAATATCGATACCGATTACTTTATTGTGCTTTCATTCTAGAAGAGATCATGCTAAACTAAATAAAGGGAAACTTACCTCAAAAACAATAATCTGATATGGGCAGCACATGAAAAAATGCACATACGAAAATGCAAGAAACTAAAATATCTGGAGAACGACCAGTCCTCTAGAGTCCTTGGTCTTATTCTTTTCTGCGTCAAAAATTACGTATAAAATAAACATTTAATGGATATATTTGAGCATACGTAGTCTTTTATTATTAGATTTAACGATTTTTGCGGGCCATTTCATAAAAAGGGCAGGTTATTTTTTCCGAATCGTAACAAAATCTAATCAGCACCAGGGTAATCTATAAATAACTTATCTACCAAATTTTGTGAAATTTGGTCTATTAGTTCTTCATCTAGAGGGGATGCAGGCAATATTTCTAGGTCATTTTGCAAAAAGAGGCATGTTCTTTTATCCCCAATAGTACCAAAATCTAATCAACACCAGGGTCACCCATAAAGGATTTACTTACCCAATTTTATGAAATTCGGGAAATTAATTTTTCAGTTAGAGTGGATATATACATTTCACAGACAGACAGACACACAGTCATGCAGACACAGTCACACAGACACACACACACACAGACGTCGCGTTAAAAATATATTTTTCATGTTCTAGAGGTCCCAAAATATATAGATCCATCGAAAACTTAAGTTGTGATTTTCGGCATGATTCCAATACTTTCCCAATACATTACCATCCATTGCAGGGAAAGTAAAAAATCTGATGTGGGCAGCACATGACTTTCCCTGCAGGCTCATATTCGAGCTCTCTTTATTTTTTAAATAATTCATTACATGGAGTGTAATTGCACAAAATAACAACCATAATTATTTTAAATCGCACTAAATGTTCACTTTTAGTTCAATTTTCGTTTTCATCGGGTAACTGGACTTATTTTCGAAGGCTAAGTGAGAAAATGCAATAGAACTAAAATATCTTGAGAACGTCTAATGGGGCTGGTCTTATTCTTTTCGTCGTCAAACATTATGTATTAAATAAGCATTTAATTGATATTTTTGAGCATACGTAGTTTTACTTTAGATTTTGACGATTTTTCGGATCATCTCACCAAAAGAAGGCAGATTATTTTTTTTCGAATAGTATCAAAATCGAATCACCACCAGGGGAACTCACAAGTGACTTATGTACCAAATTTTGTAAAATTATATATATTAGTTATTTAGCGAGAGTTATTACAGGCAATGTTTTGCGGACCATTTTGGAAGAAAAGGCAAGTTTTTCTTATCTCGAATTGTTCCAAAATCTAATCAGCACCAGAATCACCCACAAGAAATTTTCCTACCAAATTCTATGAAATTCGGTCCATTAGTTTTTCATTTAGGATGGATATATACATTGCACAGACAGGCACACACACACACACACACACACACACACACATACAGACGTCACACTAAAAATGATTTCTTCGTATTTTATAGGTGTCAAAACGTGTAAATCCGTCGAAAATTCGAGTAGTGATTTTCGGCATGATTCCAATACTTTCCCATACATTGCCATCTATTGCAGGGAAGTTATAGATTCTGCAAGCTTAGGCTGGAACATGAAAGATACTTTAATCATTTGACATTTCTTATTTAATTGTAGAAAAGGTAAAATCATTCTAAATATTATTCGTGTTAAATGTTCGTCGTGTTTAACCTCCAGGGTTTCTAAATCTTTATTCTGTAGGAACTCATTTGATTTTTCTCTGTGCTGTTTTTAAAAATACTTATATTAAGATTTTTTTATATAGAAAATGTACTTTACGATCTTCAATTGTGTTTAAATAGAAATACAAGTTTATTTTCGAAATTGGAACGTCACAATGGGTCATCTATTTGAAAGTCTTGTTACTTTCATCAGAAGAATCTAGACTGGAAATTTTGGCCTCTTCTTAAAAAGGAGCCTCCTTCGAAAGAAGAATTCCTTCTCTTTAAAGGATTCTTCTTATTCGTCCATTGTGATAGAGAAACAAAAACGGTTGCCTCGTATATAGCGAATGTAAACAGTTTATTCCAATATAATAAGTTTATAATTTAATTAATAAAGCCCAGAATATGTACCCATTTCATTCGAAAATTAAACAAGAAATATCAATTATGCATAAAGCATTGATTATGAAACATTTTCCAACTGAAATGTAATTTTATTTAAACATATCTAAAATGCGATACATTGAGCACTCATAATTTTAAAACTATCACAGTAATACAATTTATTACATTTGAAAACTAAAACCATCAGCTCAAAAAGTGAACTTTATATCGAAATATAAATCGTCTGGCTCTCTATGTAAAATTAGTGAATATTTCATTTATAAACTTTTATTTCAGACTCCAGAGTTAAATAATTTTGAGTGAAGAAAATTCAGCAATTCTTATACAACTCATTTTACAATTACTTGTTTACTTTCTGCATCCATTAAAATTAGGCTTCGTTGTAGAAATAATCAAAGGTTGATGATCATTTAAACTAAAAAGTATTCTAATTGCGTTGGCACAAAATATAGATGCACAGAAAATACACACAAATAAAGCGGTTTTAGAAAGAATGCAATACTCAATATAAATTTAAAAGAACTTTAAACATCACGATTTTTGCATTGGGAAATAAATATGGATGCCATATTTTATTTTGAAGTGGATCACGTGATCTCATCATATTATATGTTTGTAATTATTTTTTTAATTTATATTTAAAAAAGTACCAAACCTAGTTTGCTGAAATGTTTTTTATAAATTTTATGCGGTAATTTGAATATTTCCTTAACTTTTCGAAGCAATATGTGAATTTTAACTTAAAAAATGTTTGAAGAATGAGGTCCCATAGGGTTCAATGTATTTCATTTTTACAACCCGGGTTCAATCCAGAACTAATTGGGTGATATTATTCATTTACATTCCCATATGTCCCATCGTCTCAATAACATACTAAAATTTCATTTTGATAAAGTCATTTTTACGGTAGTTATCGTGCAAACAGACAGGGAGACAGCCAGACAGAATTAACAAAGTCATAAACACTTTTCAACTATTTTGTAAAGTATTAAAAAAATACTCTCTAAATGAACATTTCAAATTTTAATGTGTAATTACTTAATTTTACAATTTAAATTTTTAAAGCAATCAAGAGCACTAATTGGATAGTTTAAAATGTCATTCAGAAAATATATATAATACAAAAATATTTAATTTAAATATATAGATTAAATCGACAATAAACCAAAATATTGACAGAAGCTGTGTTATTCTCATTTAATTTCAAAATCTTAAGTTACTGATTTGTTTACTTGAAAATAACAGTTCATATTTTATACCCAACAAAGTTATTCATTTATAAATCTTTTCAAATGTAATTTCAAGTATATATTTGTAATTAACGAACCGGAAACATAGTATTATCATTCTCTCTAAATGTTTGAACTCTAGATATTTGAAATGATTTTTGTGCTAAATAAATATCACGTCTGTGCAACGTTTTTATAAATTCGTACTCGATATTGTCTGATACCTTTATCACAATCGATATCGGAATGCAGTAAATGTCCGTTACACCTTTACACGGCATTCTTCGGAAAGTGAAGTTATTGGAACCAATAATTTTATAAGGAAAGGTCCATGAGTGTAGACGTTAAGTCTCTTTGATGGTAAAGTGACCATGGCCAATTGAAAACAAAAATGATTGCAGCGCCTTCTAGTGGAGATGTTTAGTTTCTCATACTATGGTATATAGTATAGAGAAAGTGTGTCACGAAAAATTTCCATTTGGAGATTATGATGCCAATACATGTTTTAGGATCTCCTGAACACGTTTTGACTATTTTTAGAGTGATGTCCATCTGTCTGTCTGTTTGACAGTCTGTCTTTCTATCTGTATCCATATATGTCTATGGTCGATTTCTCTAGCGTACATGATAGCTGTCAGAATTATTAATAGATTTTCACGATACTTCATATCCTGATTTATTATAATAAAAAATCTAGAACTAGAAAGAATTTTTCCACAATTATTAATAGACTAGCAGCATACCCGTTCTTTGTACAGAGTGTATAATATAAAGAAACTTATAATTCACAATAATGTGCAAATTCTGTTAAAATATTAAATTTATTGCTCCTAAAGAGAAGCTTAAGAATATCTGTTCTCATTATACAAAATTATCTTCACGGGCAGATCTGAAGAATAAAACATCCTGGCCCCTTTTGAAAGCAAATATACAAAACATATGAAATTGAATCAATATATACAAAATAAAAGCGCTAAAATTGTATGGAACCCGTACTACTTATATACTCGAATATTAGAAGATATAACCTGTATTAGTAGATACATGTATAAATTGAAAATATCAATAAACTCGTAATTGATTCCAATATATGCCAGAATGAAAACACTAAAATAATATGGGAATACATATATATATATATATATATATATATATATATATATATATATATATATATATATATATATATATATATATATATATATATATATATATATATATCTAGCCCCGAACTACTTAATATTGTCGCAGATTAGAAAATATGCCTGTGTGTTAGTAGAAGATTACCCGTATTACAATATGAGTCTCAAAAATCTTTGCCAAAGTAAAACAGATGACGTAATGAATTGAAAATATCAATAATCCCCGTAATCTTTATACCAGAAGGTAGGTCATAATTGATTGCAATATATGTCAATATATATCAAAATATATGCCAATATACCTGTACTACTTATACTCTCGTAGATTGGAAGATATAACTGTCCATTTGTAGAAGATTACTCGTACAACGTATTAAATATGAGTTTCAACAATTTTTGTCATAATAAAATAATAGCATATTAACTTGAAAATATCAATAATCCCTGAATCAACAGTCACCAAAAATATCAATAATAATAATATTTAAACCTGAAGACCGTAAATGATATTATCCAGTCAAAAATGCAATGCCACTGAAATTTATTTTATATACATATCTTTATTATTCAAATCGAAAAATATTTAATAAAAATCGTATGCCGCATAAACACATTGGATTTACATCCGTTGCTAAACGACATGACATCATTTGCTTCAAATGAATTGATGGAAATCATATCGTCTGAATAATTCTATCTCCATGGAAGGTCTGGCGACATTTTCGTCAATTTAGAGACAATTTAAAAAATCTCCGAATGTATTGTCAAGTGGGACTGTAGAAGTGACAGTCCCATTTGGCGCCAAATTGACGAAACATCATCACAATACTATCCCCTAACAAAACATAATTAATTTCATTTATTAAGAGAAATTTTATCAATTTCATGATATTTTTATGGATTTACAAACATGTTTATCAATTTGGTGACATTTTGCAAATTCGCTAAAAGTATTACTAAGTAGGACGGATGGACTGACAGACAAATGCTACCGAAACATAGTTTCAGTACTCTATTCTAAAAAAACAAATTTAATTTCATTGATTTGCGTCATTTTTATCAATTTGGCGACATTTCCGTCAATTTGGTAATATTTAAGAAGAAAAGTTGCCAAGTTAGCAATATTCCGCGAAATTCGCAGATCTGAATTTACAGATCTGAAGAATAAAACATCCTGATCCCGTTTATATATACAAAATGAAAACACTGAAACTGTATTAGAAGATATATCCGTTCTACACTTTTCTGTTTCCACAATTGGTTGAATGAATTTATTGGGTAAATACAATATATGATTTTATTAGCTAAACACAACATAAAAGCTTAAAAACTCTCTGCCAAAAAAATTAAAGTGATGTACGCAGTCCGCAATTAATATAATTAAAAGTAAAATCGAACCGTTCTTTTCTAAAATATATTTTTATATCTATTTATTTATTATTCGAATCGAAAAAATAATAATTAAAATTGACAGACAGATATAATTTAATTGCGTTTCTGAGCAACATGATATAAGATAGAATCTTCCTCCTAAACTGCAAAATTAAATTAACATTTTGATTTCTTTATACTTTTTATTGTTGAGTAAGAACTTGTGAAAAATAAATCATGGAGATAGATTTTCCATTTAAATTCATCTTTCAAACAATTCATGTTTTCAGAAAGTGACTTATTAGCGCAAAAAATCTGCCACCAAACTCAGAGATAAAGTTTTAATTCACTTTCAAACGATTTTCAACCTCCTCGTTTCGATAAACCACCGAGTTAGAGAGTAGAACTCCTAGGAAAAGTTTCGTTTTTCATTAATATCTCAACAACCCCTAGTCTTAGAAACTCGAAACTTGGACAAAATTTATGGGGGGCTATTTCAAGGCTACCCACAAAATTTCATCAAATTCAATTCAACCATTCTCCCGTGATGGTGGGACAAACAGACAGACAGACAGCACACAGACAGATAGATAGACAGACAGACATATTTTCAATTTTATTTATATAGATTTTCACGAAACTTTACATCCTGATTTGTTAAAATAAAAAATCTGGAACTAGAAAGTATTTTTTGAAATTTGATCAAAATTTTTGAAATTTATTCGAAATTTTTTATATTTTTTACATGGCAGCATAGGACAGAATTTGACATAAATTATGCATAAATGGGATTATTTATGGCTCAATGACTACGACAGTCAGGAGTTTTGAATCTGAAAAATAGCCTCGATACAATTTTTATGTTCGTGACATTATCCATGACGAGGGTGGGGGAAACTTATACCCTCGAGGGGTGCATTGTCAAACTTGGCATCAATCGAAAGATTTTTCTTCAAGCTCTTTAAAAATGAAGGGCAACATGCTATAATTGTGATAATTTGAACCAATAATACAGACCTTTCAAAAAATGTCTTGCAAAATTTGCAATAACGAAAAAATAATCAAAAGCTACGTAAAAAGAGAAAATCGAGTTGAGGAGCCACACTTCAGTTAATTTTAAAAGTTAGAATAACGAACTTGGCAATAAAGCGATGTCGATGAAAAATGCCAATTACACAGTTGTTATTCTCTACTGAGTGGAATTCGACACCAGGAGCGAACGAAGGCGAATTGAAAAATTCATATCATCGTTGCCTTTAACACAGTGGCACTTGCAGTATTTGCCAAATTTTTTTCTCAAATTCAAAAGCATATATTTGCTGACGGAGGATATCTTGAACTGGCTGCGCGCTAGATTCTTGCGCATGCACGTGTTGTTTATTTTAGCATGCCTGAATAGTGCAATCATTATTCTCCAATAACCCCATTGTGGCGTCGAACAGCCCAGTGATTAGCGCACGGAGGTTGCATTCAGACGGCCCGGGTTCGATTACCGTCTCTGCCCAAACTGTCCCGGTGTTCACACGGAGTACGGGCATTTTAAATATGGGGTTCCATCAGTCCTTCAAAGAGGTTGGTGGTAGAAGAAGGAAGGTACGGTCCATGTGGATGCCACCCCCAGTGGATTCTAGTCCGACATATATAAGAATAACGAATTATTAAATGAAAATTTAAATGAATTGAATGTAATAATTCTTATAAATGTAATTTCCATATGATTACATCTGTTGTTCCTGAAAATTTTGTTAATGTCCAAATACAATTCTTTAATGGGAGCCCCACGGTTTTATTTTTGAGTCGCGTAGGACCAAAAATATTGTGATAGCTAAAACTTGCTAACGTGACATGTTTAATAATAATATTTTATTTGATTTTTAATTTTTTTATTTATTTAGTTATTTTTTACTATTATTTATTTATTTATGTTACTATTATTTATTTAGTTATTTTTTATTTATTTATTTATTTTTCACTATTATTTTATATATATTTTTTACTTATTTATTTATTTTTTATTTTTTTGCTAGTTAGTCAAAACGGCCGCTGTTTTTGTAGTATATCCATTTTTAATTTCTCATACTGAGTAATATAGTATAGAGAAATTATTGTTTTCGCGAAAATTTTCAAATTCGAAATTTTGATGCCAATATATATTTCAAGACATTCTGAACACGTTTTGACTGCTTTTCGGAGAGATGCCTGTCTGTATATATGTCTGTAGGTGCTTCCTTGTGTACACGTTAGCGGCCACAAATATGAATGGATTTTCAAGAAATTTTATTTTCTGCTTTGTTATCAAAAAATGTAGAACGGGATAGAATTTTTTAAAATTTGAGCGAAAACTTCGAAATTTATTCAAAATGTTATGTTTTTTTAACATGGAAGTATGGGACAAAATTTGACATAATCATGAATAAAATCATTTGTTTATTTATGAATCATCACGATAATTCACAGTTTCAATCATTGTTATGGAAGATGGTCGCGATACAACTTTTATCATTCGTGACGTCAATAACCCCTCTGCGGGAGCAAATTCCCCCCCCCCCCGTGGTGTACTTAGTTAAGTATAGTATCAATCGAAATATTTTGTTCAAGTCCTTTAAAGTGAACGATAACACGCTATAATTGTAATTCTTTGAACTCAGGATACCGACTTTTCAATATCTATATATATAAAGAAGAAAAGTGTGTATGTATGCTCCACCATAACTGAAGAACGGCTGAACCGAATTTCATGAAATTTATTTTGGTACTCTTAAAATCACCCTACCAAAAAAATAGGCCATGTTTCGAGTTTCTACGACCAGCGGTTCTCGAGATATTAGTGAAAAACGACACTTTTCCCTAGGAGTTCTACTCTCTAACTCCATGATGCACAACGAAAAAGGCTAGACAATGTTGGTTTAAAAAGTGAAAGTCAATTAAATCTCTGAGTTTTGTGGGAGTTTATTGAACATATTAGACACTTTTGAAAATCGCAGGTTTGAGATATGAATTTAAATGGAAACTATCACCATGGTTTATTTCTCACAGGCTTAGTTAACAACGAAAAGTATTAAGAAATCACAAGAAAGATCAATCATGCATAAAGCATTAATTATGAAACACTTTCCAATTTTAATTTTATTTAAACATCTCTAAAATACGATACATTCAGAGGTAATATATCACAATCGGCCCTATATGTTCAGGTGTAATTTTTATCATAGTAAATTTTGACATGGTAAATTCCGAGCAACGCCGAGTAATCGCTGTTAGTTTTTCATATAAAATTTTGAAGAAAAAATAAAAGATGGTTAAAAATGGATTCTGGATTCTGGTGAAAGTCGAGTTGAGTCACACTACAATTAATTTACTTTTTACTGCATTTTGCTAAAACAATGTAATTTAAAAAGTTTTTAATGCTTTCCATCATAGTTGAAAAGTGTTTATGACTTCTGTCGTCATTCTGTCTGTCTGTCTGTCCCTTCGCATGATAACTGACGTAAAAATAACTTTATCAAAATGAAATTTTAGTATGTTGTTGAGACGGTCTGTGGGATATGTGGGAATGTAAATGAGTAATTTCACCCATTTAGTTTTGGATTGAATCCGGATTGAAAAAGGGACATACATCGAACCCAATGGGATCTAATTTTTTATACCTTTTTGAAGCGAAGTTAAAATTCACAAATTGCTTCGAAAATTTTAAAAAATATTCAAATTATCCTGTAAAATTTATTAAAAAAAATTTCAGCAAAATAGGTTTGGTACTTTTTTAAATATAAATTAAAAAATAATTGCAGACATATAATTTTATGAGATCACGTGATCAACTTTAAGATAAAAAAATCTGATGGGGGCAGCACATGACTTTCCTTATATAATGCAATAAATTTACTACATTTACAGTAAAGAAATAGATTATTTTTATAGTAGATATTTGTATTCTTTCCAAGGTATTGAATTTTCATCAGTGAGTCGTCATTTTCATTGATTTAGCATAATTTTTATCCATATGACGAGTTTTTCGTTAATTTAGCAACATTTTAAAAAGTCGCCAAGTTGGCGACATTCCACCAAATTCGTCGCCAAAATATCGCCAAGCGTTATGGACGAAGAAATAAGTTATTCTTACAGCAGATAAATGACTATTGGCATTCAAATACAAAAGTATTACTTAAAATATCTTTTTTCATAAATGGAATGAGCTAGATCCACGAGAATGATGTCTCCTAATTTATCGCATGGTATTACATATGAAAAATGAACATATTTCTCAATAGGAAATATATTTTTTTATTTTATATGACTTTTTGATAATTTATTTGAGAAATGTGCAATATCTCGAGAATGTGAGCGTTCTAAAATTTATGTCAATCGTTTTCTAATGAAAAATTACATAAGAAATGTCTATTTGCGTAACTTTATTAAAGGTTTTGATTTTTTGAAGATATTTTCAAAATTTCACTCGAAAATTTAGTGGGGTTCTGTATATTCGATTGCGTATGAAAGCAATAGGTTTCCAGTGTTTACGGATTGTGATTTTTGTACCAAATTTCGTTCGAATCGGTCCATTCGTTCGTCAGTTATAGTCTCCACAGACTCACTGATACACACACACACACACACACACACACATACTTTCACACACACATACATATACTTTCACACACACACACAGACATCACTTCAAAAATGTTTGATTCGTGATCAGGCATGCTTGAAACGTACTCTCCCGTCGAAAACTCGAATTCGAATTTTCGACCCCGTCACAATACTTTCCTTATACATTATGTATATAAGGAAAGTAATAGGGCAGCCATCTTTTTTCTCAGTGTTAAAATCGTGATTTTTGAAGTTCTTTTAAATTTGTATTGAGTTTTGCATCCGTCCGAAAACAGCTTTATTTGTGCGTATTTTCTGTGCAGCTATATTTTGTGTCAACGCAATTACAATACTTTTGAGTTTAAATGATCATCAACCTTTGATTATTTCTACAACAAAACCTAATTGCAATGGATGCCGAATGTGAACAAATCAAGCTGTAAGATGAGTTGTATAAGAATGGTTGAATTTTTTTAACGCAAAATTATTTTGCTCTGGAGTCTGGAATATAGGTGATATGAATGAAATATTCATTGATTTTATAAAAAGAAGCAGATGCTTTTATAGCATTCCATTTTCGATAAAGTTTTAAGTATGCAGTTACTTTTACCTCCATGGTTTTAAGTTTTAAAGTAAAATAAATTATTTTAGTACTGTGATAATTTTAAAAATATCACCGCTGATTGTATCGCATTTTAGAGATGTTTAAATAAAATTACATTTCAGCTGGAAAGTGTTTCGTAATCAGTGATTTATACATGATTGATCTTTATTGTTTTTTTATAGTATTATTTTGAAATTACTTAGGAATAGGAAGCCCCCGGGTTTCATTAAATGTGTTAAACTAGAATCCATGACGAAAGTATTTCGATGATTTGATCTCATGAGTTCTGCGTATTTTGGAGATTTCAAAAAAGTAATAAATTACATTCTTACGAAGCACCTCACGCCATGTCAATGGGAAAGCGAAGACGTTAATGAAAGGAATCTGCACTGCTTGCCGTTGCATGAAAACGCCTGGAATAAAATCTACAAATTGGAATATAATTGAAACGACGCATCAGATAAAAGTGGCACTCTTGGCGGACGGAATTTTTCATTTTGTAGGAACCGTTAAAAATTCACGGTTTAAAATTCAGAGAAATATAGAATATAACAAATCTGAAGCAGGACAAAATACAACAGCAGCAGCAACAACAACAACAAAAAAGTTCTGTATGTTCATCCATGACATATTCATTACAAATTGACAAATTTGGATGTTGCTGGGATACAGTAGGAGAAACCTGGTGTCGAAACCACGTGACTGTCACTACAGAGTCGAATTCATTTTCTCTCTTTTTAATAATGTAATGAATTTAATTGTACAAAATGATATGGACACTTAGTTGAAATGACACAGAATATTTTAATTCGATTAGTGTTTTCATTTGCCGACTGGCCTTATTCTCATAGTTTGGTAAAAATGCTATATATATATATATATATATATATATATATATATATATATATATATATTTTAGATATTGTTAGTGACAATGTGTTAAGAACCATTATGTCATTTGGCACTAAATTTAGGATACCTTCTTGTAATAATTCTTTTAAAGTCTTAAAATCTATTAATCTAGATCTTGATAAATATATATATAAATTAGCTTGTAAATACGCTCTGCCATTAGAGGCATTTAATATGTGGAAATTTACTATATTAGAATCTATTAAAAATGCTATTAGAGATATTAAATTGTCTGGATCTTTATATAATATTGATAATATTAAACATTCCATTAATGATTTACAAAGATCCTTTGTTATCACCTATGTTGATAAAGCCTCTAATAATTATGCTATTATCTGTAAAAAATTTTATATTCAATTTCTGTTAGATTATTTAAAAAATAATAGTCTTTTTAAACCTGATTTACATACCATCAATAGTATTAAATTGAAAATTATCAATATGTATAATGATTTAAACATTAAATATAAATATCTTAAATTTCCTTATATAGTGCTTATTCCAAAATTTCATAAAAATCCTATTAAATTTAGAACAGTTACTAGTGGCCATAATACTTACTCTACTACTGCGAGTAAATTATTACTAAATTCTTTAAATCTAATAAATAATAGTTTAAGCCAGACTAGCAATAACTACCATATTCTAAATAATAGTAAAGAATTAAAGAATAAATTAACATCTCTTAGAAAAATAATAGGATTTCAAACTTTTGATTTTAAAGATCTTTTTAATAATATTAAGATATCTGATCTATATGATGTAATTTTAGCTCTATATAATGCTTATATTACAACTCTTTCAAATCAAATTAAATTTATAAATTTTCCTAAACTTCTTCACTTTGTTATTTTCAATAATTATATTTTTCAAGGAAATAAATTATACTTACAAGTCTCAGGAGTTCCACAGGGTGGCTGTAGTAGCAGTATGCTAGCTAATTTATACCTTTATCATTATGAAAAGTCATTTACATCAATAGATTATACTTTTTACAGATATGTTGATGATCTGATTTGCTTAGTACATACAGAAAATTATCTCATAGATATAGATTACTATCCAGACAATTTGGAATTAATACCTAATGAAGCTACTATTAGTAAAAATGTTAATTTTTTGGATTTAAATCTTTTTATTGATCCTTCTAATAGAATTGTTACAAATTTATATGATAAAAAAGACTTTTATAATTTTAATATTAATAAAATCTTACCTTTTAATTCCTGTAACTCGATTCAATTGTTTAGAAATATTATACTCAATCAGCTTTTTAGAATTTATAGATTATCTGATATAAAATTTCATGCTATGCATATCAATAATCTCAAAATTACTAGTAATTTATATAAATATCCCTCTTATTTAGTAAATAGTATTGTTAAAAAATTTAAAATAGCTGGATTTTTATAATTCTTTTCATAGTATCATATAATTCTATTCATAGTATCTTATATTAGCCAGACATCTCCATTCTTTTTTTTTTTTTTTACATTCACTTCCCACTTCAGCATTACTATTATTTGCCCCTCTTTTTAGTAGCGCTTTTTGTATATTAATACTTTTTCTTAACATTTCGCTTCACAGTTTTTCAATTCTTATGAATGGCAACAGTAAATGGTTTTTTATTTTTTCTTTACGAATGGCAACACTGGTCTCTTCTATCAGTGTTCCCTCGATCCCTGTATTGAATCGAATGTACATACGCTGTGCTTTTTCCAGGTATTCATTTTTTCTTTTTTATTCCTTCTTTATGTATGTCGTCCAAGTAGAAATAGTTTATAGATTTAATCTATCTATTTCTTCAGAAACATACATTTTTGTGTTTGCTTCTACAAAAAACTTGGACATGATTAGATTTTTGTAGAAGTTAACAATTCATGATTTAGGCTTAGAGCCTCGTCCACGTGTAAGGCGTTTGTGCTTGATTTCGTTTGTTATACTTATTTCGATTCCATACCTTTGTATTATATATTTTTCATTGACTTGTTGATTCGATATTTATTTTATTTATTTTTTCCATATGCTTGAGGATTAGATGATTTTTACTTTTGTTTTGTAAGCCAGTTAGATAGTTGAATTTAGTTTAAGTTTTTCTCTTTTTTTGTTTCCATACCTTTTAATTTGGTTGATTTTCTGTAACTTGATAGCTTGTGTTTTGTATTTTTAATCCATATGATTGATGATTTGCTGTATTATATTTTATTCTGTGGGTGTTTTTAAAAAGTTAGGTTTATCGTGTTACATCTTCTTACTTTTCGTTCATTGGATTTTCAAACTTCTATTATTATATATATATATATATATATATATATCGAAGATGGTTCATCTTAGGGTGCTGGTTCTGGTGTTATTATTTATTTTTTTGTAAAAAATTAGGCACAAAACGAATATTTAAATTGTGCATTTAAGCGTATTTAGTCCTCTTTATGTTACATTTTATGATTTTTCAAGGCCGTTACTTAACCAATTTTGTGAAATTTCGTAAAATAGTTTTGAGTTAGAGTGGAAACATGCGTTAAGTACACACACACACACACACACACACACACACACACACACACACATACACGCATGAAACCCACACACACACACACGCACAAACACACAGATGCACACACACACAAACATACACACGGATACACACACACACGCACACACAAACATACACACGCACACACACATTTATACAAACATACATACGCATAAACACATAGACGCACAAACACATAGACGCAGAAACACATATACGCACAAGCACACGCACAAGCACAGACACGCACAGGAAGACACACACACATACACGCACATAGGCACACACACACACACATACGCACGCACACACACACACACACACACATACACACACACTCACATTACCCCATACACGTTCGACTTAAATTCAGAGATGCATGAAGCGTGGTCGAATTCGAATTCAAAGTTTCGGCCCCATCGCAATACTTTCCCTATTAATTATCTATGCATGCAGGGAAAATAATAAATATCCTAGTCATTTTGTGCAACAAAACTCAATTTAATGCATTATGAAATAAAGAAAGAGAGAGTTAATTCATTTGAGTCTGTAGGAAAAGTTATGTGTTGCTGACATCAGATATTTTATTTTCCCTACATTACGCATTAATGCATAGGGGAATTAGTGAGGTAGAGTTAAGAATCGGAATTTGAGTTTTCAGTTAATCTACATTTTTGAGCATCCCAGAACACGAAAATTCATTTCCAGAGTGGCGCCTCTGAGTGTGGTTTTCTGTTTGCCCGTTCAATGTATGTATCTACTTTACATCAAAACCTGTTTTATGAAATTTCATAAATTTTGGTAAGTCACTTTTGAGTTGCTTTGATGTTGCTTTGATTTTGATACCTTTTAAAGCACAAAAATGGTCTTTCTTTTTCAAAATGGCTCACAAAAATCGATAAAGTCTGAAATCAATAATTAACTAATCTTTAATGCATTAATTAAAGGCTTGTTTTTGATTTCAGAACTAATACCAACCCCCATTACTCTCAAACAAACTGCCCTCGAGATATTCAAGTTTTTTGAAGTTTGACGAGCTGACGGAGTTTTAAAATGCGCTAAGTCACCAAATGAAGAAGAAAATGTCTTAAAACTGTAAAAATGGATATAATTATCCCGATCATAAATACTATTCACGTCAAAAAATCATCTTTAAACCACCATCCTGCAAAATGAACTGCTAATTCATGAATTGATATGCATTGTGAATATTTTAAGCATATTTTTCTTAATGCCTTTTTGACACTTAATTATTTACTTCCACCAGGTCTATCTTTTTATCATTGAAATGTAAAATGAGCAGATGTCATTTCAGATGATCGAGTTGAGCAGAGAGTTGAAACTTTTTCAGGGCAGGAACGATTAACGGCGCTCCAATTCTTGTGCTATTTCTGAGATAACAAGTTGCAAAGTCCGCTTCGACGATAACAGCTTGCAATTTCGTCCAAGTAGCTCAACGGTAGAGCGTCGGTTGGCCAGTTCGGAGATCCAGGGTTCGATTCCCGTCTGGGGCAGCAATGCTCTTTGCAATGGCGGCCGATCAAATCAACCCTGTAGGTTAGTATAAAGATGTCAGACATCTCTGAAAGTGACTCTAGTTAGTACGGATTCAGAGAACTCTGGAAGATTGAGCTCCGATTTTAAATGGAGAGGATAACAACCACGCAGGATACTAAACTGGGTAAAAATAATAGTACCAAGAGGCTAACCTGTGGTAATACTAGCAGGAGGTGGTCAGTCAGATTATCAGTTGCCCACCAATCTGAAATTAAAGGGTGGAGAATACAGAGTTCACTTCGAAGATGAGAGCTTGCAATTTCGTCCCAGTAGCTCAATGGTAGAGCGCCGGTTGGCCAGTTCGGAGATCCAGGGTTCGATTCTCGGTTGGGGTAGCAAGGTTCTTTTCAAAGTCTGGTTTCAAATAAGGTATAAAGGAGAGATTTTACCTCACGGAACCCCATAAATGAATGAAATTTCGAATGAAATTTTGAAAATGCCAGTAAAAACTCAGAATCTTCAATAATGTTACGTAAGTAATTATTTCTTATGTAATTTTTTTATTAAAAAACGAATGTCACAAACTTTAGAAGGATCGCGTAAACTGTTCTCAAGATATTTCACATTTTCAAATAAATTTATAAACAAATATATAATTAAAAAAATATTAACTTTTGTAAATTTGTTCATTTTCGTATGCAATATTATGTGATCAATTTGTTGATATCATTGTTGTGAATTCTAGTTCGTTCTATTCACGAGAGAAGATTCTTTAGGTAATAGTTTTGTACTTTGATGCCCAACAATTCGCCAATAGTTATTTATATATCAGAAGCTCCTCGTTTTTCCATAACGCCTGGCGATAACTTGGGTGAACTTGGCGACTTGTTTAGCTAAATATTACTAACTTGACGACATTTCGTCACAGATTGACGAAATTGTCGTCAAAATGACGACACATTATTAAAATATTTTGTATATGCACTCTATTGTTTATTGCGGATACTAATTGTCATAATAATTGTAATCATCATGATAATTGTCAATTTAAAGTTGCGCGAAATATAAGTAAATTGGGTACTTCGAAGTAGTTTTATAGGTTGTCATCCGAAATAGCGCCTAAAGCATACTTCAACATTAAAAGCACTGTGCCCTGGATTTTATACATCATATTTTTCCTGCGAAAGACGCCAATTCATTGCATTATACAGAGAAAAGTTATGGGCTGCCTACATCAGATTTTGTTGCAGGTTTAACATCTAGATAATCATCAAAACAGCATTAGTTTGCAGAATTATGCACACCTCATGAAGTAAATGATTTTTTTTTTATTTTAAAAATGTTATAATTGAAAAAATCTGATGTGGGCAGCACATGACTTTCCTTATATAATGTAATGAATTTACTACATTTACAGTTAAAGAAAATGTTATTCCTATAGTAGATATTTATATTCCTTCCAAGATATTGAATTTTCTTCAATCAGTCGTCATTTTCATGGATTTAGCGCCATTTTGATCCATTTGGCAAGATTTCTGTTAATTTGGCAATATTTAAAAATGCCACGAAGTTAGCGATATTCTGATAAATTCGTCACCAAAATCTCGCCCAGCGTTACGGACGGAGAGTAAAGTTATTCTTATAGCAGATACATGACTATTGACGTTCAAATCCAAAAGTATTACTCAAAGTATCTTTTCTCGTGAATGGAACGCGTAAGATTCATGAGAAGGATGTCACCAAATTTATCGCATGATATTACATATGAAAAGTGAACATGTTTCTTAACAGTTAATATATTTTTTTTTTAATTTATGGGATTTTTTGATAAATTTGTTTGAAAAATGTGCAATATCTCGAAAACGGTTCATGCTAGCGTTCTAAAGTTTATGTTAATCGTTTTCAAAGGAAAAATTACATAATAAATGTCTATTTGCGTAACTTTATTAAAGGTTTTCATTTTTTGATGATTTTTTCAAAATTTCACATGAAAATTTAGGGGGTTCTGAACATTCGATTGTGTTTTAAAACAATAGACTTCCAGTATTCACGGATTGCGATTTTCGTACCAAATTTCATTCGAATCGCTCCATTCGTTCGTGAGATATCGTCTCCACAAACTCACTGATACACACAGACATCACTTTAAAAATGTTCGATTCGTGATCAGGTATGCTTGAAACGTGCTCTCCCGTCAAACACTCGAATTCGAATTTTCGACCCGTTCACAATACTTTCTTTATACATTATGTATATAAGGAAAGTAAAAATTAACCAGAGTTTGACTCAACTCGACTTTCTCATACCAGAATCCTTTTTTTAGTAACTTTTTTTCAAATTTTACAAGAATTTTTTTTAAAAATCGGTATTGTGCGCTCACATTATTACGTTTATAGCGTGGTTACCCTTTACTTTACAGGGCTTGACAAAATCTTTCGATTGATACCATACCTAAAAATGTACCCCCGGAGAGGGGGTAACTTGTCCCTCCCCTAGAGGGGACTAATGACGTCACGAACAAAAATTTTTTTTCGCGGCTAGTTTTCACAACAATGATTGAAACTATTCAGTTTTGTAATCATTGAGCCTTGGATAAATAAACCCTTTTATGCATAATTATGTCACATTTCGTCCTTTGCTGTCATGCTAAAAAAATATAAAATTTCGAATCCATTTCGAAGTTTTTGTTGGAATTCGAAGCAACTCTATCGAGTTCTATCGAGATCTTTTTTCATGACATATCTGGATATAAAGTTTCGTGAAAATCCATTAATATTTGTTGCCGTTATCGTGTACACAAGAAATCAACCAGAACCAGACAGACAGACGGATATCACTCCAAAAATAATCAAAGCGTATTCAGAAGGTCTTAAAACATACATTGGCATCAACATTTTCAATTCGAAGATTTTCGTGATAGCAATACTTCCTCTTATACTCTATTACATAGTATGGAAAAATAAAAATCGGTGGTGGCTCCAGTCCGATGGAGCCGAAATGGTTTTTGCATGAATAAGTATCGTAAAATAAATCCCCAAAGATTCAGATAGTTTATTCTTTGTTTTTAGGCTCATTTGTTTTGTTTATAACAGACTAGCAGCGATTACCCGGCGTTGCTCGGTATTTACCATGCAAAACTGTGCTAAAAATGACACCGGAACGCATAGGGTCGTGAATCTTATACATTGTTTTTCCACTGTGAAAGATGTAAATCCATTGCATTATGTAAGAAAAAAAAATCATTCCATTATATAAGTCATAGCTGCATCAGAAAGAATCTTCCTCATAAAATGCTGATAATTAAATAACCATTTTTAACACTTTACAACATAGTTGAAAAGCGTTTATGACTTGTTCATTCTGTCTGTCTGTCCGTTAGCACGATAACTGTCGTAAAAATGACTTAATGACTTATTGAAGGAATAGTTTGATTCATGCTCAACAGTAAGATTAATGGAGGGGTAAAAATTATTAACCAAAACCAAACGATTAAGGAGATCCTTTAAACTATTGTATTTTTAAGGTAAAAACAAAATATTTCCTATTTCAGAAGGCAGGTTACATGTTGAAATTTCAGAACTTAAAAAATTTAAAACCAATAGTAATTTGATTATATTATCTGCTGACAAAACTAAACTTGTGCTTACAGGCCAAGTTGATTATATTGATGGAATGCGGAGTTGTATTTCTGAGATGGATTGTTGTTGTTGAAACCCAGACCGTCCGACCTACCAGAAAGGTGTAAGGTAACTGTTTGTACGGTCGGGAAGTGCCACCCAATTTAGACCGGAACCCAGTGGGGGAGGCATCCACAGGGACCGTACCCTCCTTCCCCTACCACCAACCTCTCGGAAGGACTTTCGGACCCACATGTTTAACGTGATCGTACTCCGCATGAACACGGCGGCAGTTTTGGCAGTGGCTGGAATCGAACCCGGGCCTACCGAATGCAACTCCAGCGCGCTAACCAATGGGCTACCGCGCCCCTGAGATGGATTGTGCTAAAGTTAAAAAAATTCCTATTACTGTTATAAATTCTAGAATCGCTAAGCTTGAAAATTCTATTGACCTACCTTCTAATATAAAATCAGCCGCTTTCCATAACTCCCATCAATTGCCTCAATTTTTTAGTCAAATAAAAAAATATAATATTTTTGGTCATACATAAATTTAATCACCCGATGCAACCCATCGTTTCAAATGCAATGGTCCCACTTATTTTTTAGAGAAGGCTTTGGCAAAGTTCCTTAAGACATTATTTAACAATCATTACTATACCGTTTCTTCTACAGAACAGTTTATTAATAACCATTAAATTTTAATTTTGTTTCTAATTGTATTTTTCACAGTTTTGATGTGGTTTCGCTTTTCCCCAGTGTTCCCTTTGATAAAGCTATTGATATTATAGCCAGTAAGCTTTTATTGCATAACTATATTATTTCCTCCATCAACGCAATAATCTCTGCATTGAATATTGTGGCGGAGACCAATTACTTTGGTTTCCGTGGTGATGTTTACTTACAAACTGCAGGTGCCTCTATGGGTAGTCCCTTTCTGGTATTTTTGCTGAAGCTGTTTTGCAGGAACTCGAGAACGAAGTTATGCCTTTTTTATCCCATAAACCTATTCTTTGGCAGCGTTATGTTGGTGTTGTTTTATCACTTGGGATCATAGTTTAAAAAAACTCCTTAATCTTTTGGTTTTGGTTAATAATTTTTACTCCTCCATTAATTTTACTGTTGAGCATGAATCCGACTGTTCCTTGCCATTTTCAGATGTTCTAATTTCTCATAATTCTTCTGGTTTTCAGTCTTCTGTTTTATGTAAACCCACTTTCACTAACACTCTCATCCCTGCTAATTCTTTTCACCCTATCTCGTTAAAAAAAAGCCTCCTTTAACACATATTTTAATCGCTCATTTAATGTTTGTTCTACTATCTCGTCTTTAAACAGTGAAATTGATTTCATCTTTAAACTTGGTCAGGATGCCGGTTATTTTTTGAGATTGTTCATAAAATCTTTTCGAATATTCGCCGTGATTTTATTCAACCCAATTCTCAACTTATTCCCATTAATGATCGTTTGCCTTTTAAAGCCAATTTTCCCTACCATCCAAATATATTTCGTCCTCATCAAATTTTGCACCGAGTTTAATTTTAGACCCGCACACTCGACTGTTACCACTTTATTTAATCGTATTCGTACTGATAAATTCAGGGATAAAGATAACTTTAAAAGTCATGCAGGGATATATGTTGTACCTCTTCGTTCCCCAGATAACGTTTATAAGTTTTACATAGGTAACACTAAACGTACGGTTGGTGTTCGCTTGGCAGAACATGCTAAAGACGTTAAAAATGGTAGGCAATCGACTGCTGTTGCCCAATTAGGGATTAATGATAATTTTCAACCCCTTTTTGAAAAATCTTTTCTTTTGATCATCTGTAATAATCCCCGGTTTATTTTACTCTATGAATCCCTTTTTATTTATCTATATCACACTTCTATTTGTAATTTTGACCCCGTCCATGTTTTAAGTCATGCTTGGCGACTCGTTCTCGATTCCATGTCGATCAAACCTTTACAAAGTTACCTTTAATTTATAAAATTTAATTTTGTATATTGATGTTTAAATTGGCTTATGACAATATGTTTTCTTGATTTTGTAATTTTTGTAATTTTTAAATCTGGTGTATGGATGCATAAAATATGTTTGTGGTAATGTCAATTCTAGGATATGCAAATTCAGCTTGCCGGTAGTAGATTGTATTTAAGCATTTGGGCAACTTTTCCTATTGTAACGCTACTGAGGAAGGGTATGATGATACCCGAAAGCGTTCTGGCTTTTTTAAAGATTGTATGTTCGTCTGAAGGATGTTTTTAATAAAATGACTTTTGTAATATTTGGATTTGTCATTCTGTTATATAAGTTGATCGCTCGCTTTGTAAGGATTAGCATTTTCTATTATCGATTTCTTATTTTTCAACCAGTGTCTTCCTTAGGGAAAAAAGAGGCTAAATTTAAATAACAGTCGCGCAGATTGCGGACTGTAGAGGGAGCTAGAAATCAGGTAATAAAAAAGCGAGAATGGAACGAGGAGGATACGATGATGGTAGGAGATGATGCGAGTTGGTAAGTGGAGCGTGGCTTGTGTGGTGGTAGACGATGGCAGAAAGGTTTGACCATGTACATTCTGATTTGTTATGTGTAAATTACTTTAATGGAGTTTATTTTATGATTTCTACAGTTTAAAAATAAACTTTTTGCTTTTATTAAGAGATGCCTGTCTGTTCATTCCGACACCTTTGTAGCTTAATCTGTCAAAGTTCCTAGCAAATACCAAGTTGATGTAAGTTTGATTGCGCGTAATAGATTTTGCAGGATCCGCTGCAAGTTCGTAGTTGAACGTCGTCTGCACAAAGTTTAATAACTTTAAATTTTTGGGTTTTTTTCGTGATGTATGTTAAAATATCCAACTAATAGGTTGGCCATATTCGGGTCACTAAAGTTTTTCGCTATTATGCCAACTCTATTTCGAAAACTGGTTTGAAAACTGGCAGTTGGCCATTTATTTATCTCCCTTTTAAGCCCAAAACCGTGTTTTTATATTTTTAAATGATGAGATAGCTTTTTCTTATGCTCTTCTTTTTACCCTGATTTTAGAAGTTTGTTTTTACAAATATTTAAAAATCTATCAAATTTTTCGAATTTTCGAAGGTTTCGGGACCCTCTCGGGTACGATACCTAAGTTTAAAAGAACAAAAAATCGCGAGCGAGTAGGGGCTTCGGAATAAACAGGACATCCATTCATCCAATACATTGTACATACATACATACATATATACATACACGCATTGAGCTTTAATAATATTGATATACTTACAAGTTTAATTACGAGCATGACATTTTATAGGATTTGATGCAAGTTTGAAGTTGAATATTGCCTGCCAAAAGTCTAATTTTATAGGATCTGATGGAAGTTTGAAGTTGAATACTGTCTGCGTAAAGTCTAATCTTATAGGATCTGATGCAAGTTTGAAGTTGAATACTGTCTGCGTAAAGTCTAATTTTATAGGATCTAATGCAAGTTTGAAGTTGAATATTGCCTGCCAAAAGTATATAGGATCTGATGGAAGTTTATAGGATCTGATGGAAGTTTGAAGTTAAATATTGCCTGCGTAAAGTCTAATTTTATAGGATCTGATGCAAGTTTGAAGTTGAATATTGTCTGCGTAAAGTCTAATCTTATAGGATCTGATGGAAGTTTGAAGTTGAATACTGTCTGCGTAAAGTCTAATCTTATAGGATCTGATGGAAGTTTGAAGTTGAATACTGTCTGCGTAAAGTCTAATCTTATAGGATCTGATGGAAGTTTGAAGTTGAATACTGTCTGCGTAAAGTCTAATCTTATAGGATCTGATGGAAGTTTGAAGTTGAATACTGTCTGCGTAAAGTCTAATCTTATAGGATCTGATGGAAGTTTGAAGTTGAATACTGTCTGCGTAAAGTCTAATTTTATAGGATCTAATGCAAGTTTGAAGTTGAATATTGCCTGCCAAAAGCATATAGGATCTGATGGAAGTTTATAGGATCTGATGGAATAGGATCTGATGGAAGTTTATAGGATCTGATGGAATAGGATCTGATGGAAGTTTATAGGATCTGATGGAATAGGATCTGATGGAAGTTTGAAGTTAAATATTGCCTGCGTAAAGTCTAATTTTATAGGATCTGATGCAAGTTTGAAGTTGAATATTGTCTGTGTAAAGTCTAATAACCTAACGTTTTCTGGTTTCTGGGTGTGTCTGCCTTAAATGATGAACCTCATAAAATGGGCATAAATGGATGACTGAAGCTTTGACGTGAATAACATCCATGGTTGGGGTTTATCTGGCGGAAAATGGAGCGTTACAAAAAATGTAAACAATTTGGTATGTACATCCGATCTAATAAATAAAAATGAAAATAATGTATCTTGTTTTGTCGGAAATAGTGTCCAAATTATGAATATATGAAAATAATTTCAATGTTTTAATATTTGAACTTTTTTTTCGAAAACACTTCAAAATGTAGCTCTTTGAGTAAGTGTTTGTCTTCATTTTTCTAACTTTAACTCGAAATATATAGTAATCTATAAAATATAGATATAAATCGTAAACGACAAATATGTGTATTAGAAAATTTAGCTTTTAAATCTATATTTATTATTAAAAAATAGGGTGTTATAGTTTTTGAGTCATCGTCTTGTCAAGTTGAAGAAGTAGGAAAATTTTACGCTTTTCAAGTTTGTAGTGTTTATATCTTAAAAACTAAAAGTAACAATGAGCAAGAATGTGTAGATCTGCGAAAGCCCTAAAAGTGTATATAATCAGATTTTGGACCGACATCCGACCTAACCGACATCCAATTCTATATCCTTTTAGGACTTTAAATGTGCTATAAATGATTCCCTTACCATTTATTGCTGGCGCTTTTTATTTCTGAGATATAAACATTGCAATCTATAACAAGAAAGATCAATCATGCATAAAGTATTAATTATGAAACACTTTCCAACTGAAATGCAATTTTATTTAAAGATCTCTAAAATGCGATACATTCAATACTCATAATTTTTAAATAATTACAGTACTACAATAATTTATTTTATTTGAAGGCTTAAAACTTCATCGAAAAAAACACTTTATTCAAATGACGTCATCGAAATATAAATCGTCTGACTCTATGTAAAAGCAGTGAATATTTCATTCATACACTTTTATTCCAGTCTCCAGGGTTAAATAATTTTGCGTGAAAAATTCAGCAACTCTTATATAACTCATCTTACAATCACTTGTTTACATTCTGCATCCTTTAAAATTACACTTTTAAACTATAAACACTTTTAAACTATGTTGTAAAGTGTTAAAAACGAAAAATTTACATTTGTCTTCAATTTGAGAAGACAATTGCTCCAAAACCATAAGAACTTAGTGGAAATAAATTACGAACGTAGAATCTCGATTTCCTATTGAACAGCTTTATTCTTTACTATTTATATCTATATTTGATAATTTAGAAGATCTGAACGAGAGCAAAATGAAAAAAGAAAGAACATTCATGAAATTGCCTTTTCTGTTGTGAAGAAAATAAAAAATTCAAAATATTGAAAATATTTTTATATATTCATTAATTGTACCTTATTTCCTTTAAAACAAGTATACATTTTTCACATTTTTATCTATAAGGTTCGATGAAGTAAGAGTCCAAATTGTTTGCATGTTACGTAAAGTTCGATTTCAGCCGGATAATCCGACATATTCCCGTTAAAAGTGTGGTGCACAAAAAGAAACATTAACGCTCATAATTAGGAAAATGGAAAAACTCAGAATTAACGTGGTCGCGAATCATATAATTCGTGCATTTGCATCGGGGCTGCAATAACCCACCATTACCTCTTCGCTTGAGTTCCTAAATTATAATCATTAATTAAAACGCTGCACATTAAATTCCACATTCCTAACTTTTAAAATAAATATTATTTATTCACACATATTATTGTTATGATTAAAATTACATTAATTTTAGGAGAAAATGCACGTGTGAGACCAGGTCTTAGAATATTATTCCAAAATCAACAATTAACCTAACATATACTCAGACTGGCACATAACTCTGTTTGTTGGGTCTGTTGCTCAGCATGATTGGAATCTTTGCTGCTTTTTTTCTGACATTTGGAGTCAGATTTCTCTTTCTTAACGCATTTGCAATACTCAAAATAACCACTACATTGCTTGAAAATATTCTTACAATAACACTACGTGAATTTCATCTCTCTCGCTTCTGGATAATTATTCTTATTACGATTCTTTTGAATGATCATTCTTGTTGAATATCTCAACGCATCTGCACAATCATTATTTTTCTCAACGCTTTGGGCAGTCATTGCTTGAATATTCATTGAGTTATTTCCTTGTCGCCACATCATTTTGCTTGAGGTCCAGATATGCCCTTCGTGCTCTCATTGGTTGCTCCTCAGTGCGATGTAGCAGCACTGCATCATTGGCTACTTTGGTTTCCAATGATGCTTGGTTTAGGCCCTGGCCCTAGGATATCTTTGCCGCAACCACACCTGCAATTTATATGACGTGAATTCATTGGGGTCATAACTCTCCTGGCCAAGACTGTCATAAAATGGCGCCTACAAGTCTGCGCTTTAATTTGTCGTAAATAGTCGTAAATATCAAAACTGCATAATTGCCTCCTGGTCTCACAAAAAGAGTAGTTCAAAACATATCCTGCCACCAGAACTGAAAACAATCGGTACGTAGTGAGAAAATTTTACTCAAATTTCCCTTAATGCCGTTTTGACACTTTATTTTCCCTGGATCCCCCCTTATTTTGGGTGTAAAACTAACTCCTCACAAAGCAGATGTCATTTAAGAAAATAATTCAGCATAGTTGAAGATTCTTCCGGGTAAGGAACTATCATCAGCGTTCCAATTCATTTTTTGTTCCTTTCTGAGATAATAGCTCTGGTTGCTTATCAGATTAATGTATTTTTAGACAGAAAATTGAATTACCCCGAAGCAAGGAAGAAATTTAAGTACTTTTGACATAAAATTGAAGCACCCTGAAGCACAAATTGGAATGAAACTTAGGACGTGCAATGTAGATGAAGAGACAGAGAAATGACTGCTATATTAAATCTAGAAGCATGTTTATCTCTTTAAAAAGAAGGATATGAAACTTCTATGGATGAAACGCATACAAATGCCATAAGGCTTTGAGAATTATATCTATGTGTTGCTAGTGTTAGTAAAGTAGCCGTTATTGTTAATTGAGGCAACAGAAAGGCGTAGTATTAAGTCTATGTATTTTTGATTATTTTTAAATGGTTATCTAATTGTGAGTCTAATTAACCAGTGTCTTTTCAGTCGTAGGATAATGTACAGAATATAGGGAGATAAAATAAATTGAAAGGTAAAATAATTTTGGATATGTAGGAATGTTCTTGATTGTTTGAGTTCTAATTTGCATCGAGCTCATAATTTATTTTTATAAACTGGACAATTTGAATAAATATTTTAGGTTTCTTGCACTAGAAATACTTACAATTCAGGACTCCTTATCTTATCCCAGCGCCACCTGAATGATTGTCTCAAACGATATGGTCGTTTTCTTAATATGAAGTGTTTATGACTTACTTTTACGGAATTTCATTTGCAATTTTGACACCGTTCGAAAACTTTGTTTTGCCTGGCTTCTTATCCTCGATTCCTTTAGATGTTAAACCACCCTCAGCGTATATAAATATTTAATGTTTTGTTGAATCAGTTTTCCTGCATGACTTTTGGTATTTTATATTTTGATTTTGATTTGATGAATTATGCTTGTATTGCCTTTCTTATAATATGAAATTGTTTTACGCCGATTGCCCTTTTGTATTATACAAATTTAACTTGCGAGTTGGCTCTATTTAAGTGCTCTATAGTGTCTTTTGTACTTGTATGGCTCTGATGAAATACGTCTGAATAGACGGACGTCTATTGCCTCATATTATATGATGACAGTATACAGTAAATTTGGAAAATTGGCAATTTGAACGTGCTAAAAACTGGCTAACCGATGATGGATTTTAAAAATATGAGTTTTACAGGTGTAAAAATAGACTATATTGACGCAGGTAAACCGAAGGCATGCTTCGACTCACAATCTAGATCCTTTTGCGTAGAAATTACCACCACCATTGTTCTTTACAGAAAATAATGGTAGAAAAATCTTAAATGTCAAACCATTCGATTTCTAAGCTTGAGAATCATAAAATCCCAAATAAATTCTATACATTTTTAGTTTTTTTCGTAATATAATTTCTGTGCTACTCAGTTAAAATCCAATTATTACTTTCCTTATATACATAATGTATAAGGAAAGTATTGTGATGATGTCGAAAATTCGAATTCGAGTTTTCAACGGGAGAGCACGTTTTAAGCACCCCTGATCACGAATAAAACATTTTTGATGTGATGTCTGTGTGTGTGTGTGTGTGTCAGTGAGTCTGTGGAGACGATATCTCACGAACGAATGGAGCAATTAGAATGAAATTTGGTACGAAAATCATAATCCGTGAATACTGGAAGCTTATTGTTTTTAAACGTTATCGAATGTTCAGAACCCCCCTAAATTTTCTAGTGAAATTTTGAAAAATCATCAAAAAATCAAAATCTTTAATAAAGTTAAGCAAATACACATTTCTTATGTCATTTTTCCTTAGAAAACGATTAATATCAACTTTAGAACGCTTGCATAAACCGTTCTCGAGATATTGAACATTTTTAAAATAAATTTATCGAAAAATCCCATAAATTAAAAAAAATAAATTAACTGTTGAGAAATCTGTTCACTTTTCATATGTAATATCATGCGATAAATTGGGTGACATCATTCTCGTGGATCTAACTCGTTCCATAAATGAGAAAAGATGTTTTGAGTAATGCTTTTGTATTTGAACACCAATAGTCATTTATCTGCTATAAGAATAACTTATGTCTCCGTTTATAATGCTTGGCGAGATTTTAGCGACGAATTTGGTGGAATGTCGCTAATTTGGCGACTTTTTTAAATGTTGCCAAATTAACGAAAATCTCTCCAAATGGACAAAAACGACGCTAAATCAATGAAAATGACGACTCATAGACGAAGATTCAATATCTTGGAAAGAATATAAATATCTACTATAAGAAAAACCTATTTTTTTACTGTAAAAGTAGTAAATTAATTGAATTATATAAGGAAAGTCATGTGTTGCCCACACCAGAATTTTTTTTATTTGCAACGGACGGAAATGACACAAGAATTTACTTTACAAAACTTGGACGATAACGACTGTTCAGCTTTTCATGTAACACCTATATAAAAAGGTGATGAAATTATAATCTTTACATTTCCACGAACCTGTAATTATACTCTTCTTTTCAAGTACTGTGCGTGCAGGGAAGGTATTGCATTTTAACACTGTGCCCTGAACGTCGAATTATTCCCTAAAGTATAAAGGTTGTCTAAGCTGTTATCTAGACTGTTGTCTAGCGCGCTTTATAGATAGCGGAGACTTGTCATTCTTAATTCATTTTAACAGTCTTTTTGCTGTTATTAGTGCAACAACGTTACACAGGGAGCACTCTATGGAGTAATCGTTCTCCATGTGCCGTTACTATTACAGCCCCCCCCCCCTTCCTAAAAATGATCTTGAATTCTTGCGTTAGCCCGAAACCGGCTCTGATGGAGAAGTTTTGTGCTATAGAAGACTGTAGTCAAGAGAGCTTTCATTTTAAGATCTATCACAAAATATTTCTAACGTCCTTCTGAGAGGATGGTGGTAGGGGAAGGAGATTACGGTCCCTGTGGATACCACCCCACTGTGTCAAATGGAGTAGCATGAACCTAATATCATCATCAAAAACCAGAACCGGGTGAGGTTCATAGATATTATAGAGTTTTTAACCCTGTTTGGATGTTGTAGTTCATACATTCGTATCAATCGGAAACTCTAAAAGTCTCACAGCTCAAACGCGTTTCTGAAAATAACCAGTAACCGACGCCTAACAGCCGAAGATGCACAGATAGATTACAAGAGGCCAAAACATAATTTTAATAAGTACACTTTGTGCGAAGAAGGAAAACTAGATCAAAATAAATATACACAAATAACACAATAATGCACAAATAACACAATAATGCACAAATAACATAATAATGCACAAATAACACAATAATGCTTGGAGGAAACGCTGGATCGGAGTGGATGGACCGTTATTCATGCTACTTTCTGATTGGCTCTCTCTTAATCTAGGTCTTGGGTATATAATCCCCTCTCCTTCTTCCAAGGATCCAAGGCTTTTTCTTTTCGGGGCACCTGTGAGAAAACTCACGTATCCCCACATCGGAAATATAAGTTTTTAGAATAGTTTTGTAATTGGAATTTGATGTGAAGCACTCCTTTTCTGGGCGGATGCTTGAAAAGATTGACAACCAAGATGGCTTAGACTGTGATCAAACATACCTTGGAAGATGGACCACCAATGTTGAGAGGAAGACAAACTAAATTTGAAAAGGAGAGAAAACAGGTTCTCTGAAAGAAGATGGGATCCAAGTGAATGTCGCGGAACTCATCGTAGTCAGTTTCAATTCAGTGGTCACGAGGTCAAAGGGTGAGGCGATAAATGTAAACAACATTATCGTCTCAAGGTCAGAAACCTTGAGTTACACAGTAGTTGGCAGTGCAGGCAAGTCAGGCAGCCGAACTCTTTTAGTTCTGGGCTCGTAAGTTCTTCTTGGGTCAGAGATGATGTGCCTGGGTCTGCGTTTTCTGCTAGCTGGTTTAAGATTGTAGTTGAGATCAGTATCTGCCATACAAGGTTTTTCAAAGTTTTTAATGTAGAAATTTTGGGTGATTAATCTAACATGCTCTTCAATGCCAGAGACTTTAAGATAATGATGTATGATCTCGTTTTGGATAAACCAAGGAGAATTAGTTATCATACGTAAGATTTTATTTTGGATAACTTGCAGTTTCCCAATATTTGATTTTGCAGCAGCTCCTCAAATTGGACATGCGTACAAAATCATAGGTGCAATGATTTGTTTGTAAAGGAGAAGCTTGTTCTCCAGGGAAAGGGGAGACCTCCTACAGAGCATGGGATGAAGGGAAGTGATAATTTTGTTGGCAGATTGGGTTTTTAAAAAAATATGGGTGCTGAATGTCATGTGAGCGTCAAGTGTGACGCCCAAGTATTTTACAGCGTGATTGAAAGAGATATTTTCATTAAAGATTTTGATTTGAAAGTTATGAGAGATTGCTCTGTAGTGAGGTTTAAAAATAACTACGTTAGACTTGGAAGCGTTAATTTTGATTTTCCATTGCACGAGCCAGCGCTCAAGGCTGTGTGTGATGTAGCTTTGTAGTGTGTTGACCGTGTTGAGAGGAGAGCCAGCGCGGGCTATGATTGCGGTGTCATCTGCAAAAATGCAGAGTTTAACCTGCGGAATATGTGGTATATCATTGATGTATAGGTTAAAAAGCAGGGGGCTGAGGTTTCCTCCCTGAGGGACTCCTGCATTGATCGGTCGGGGTGAAGAGAGAGAAGTACCAACTCGCACGCGGAAAGAACGATTATTGAGATAAGAGTTGATGATAGTAAGTAACTGGGTTGATATGCCAAGCCGCACCAACTTGGTAATTAAACCCGGGATCCAGCACTTGTCAAAGGCTTTCATAATATCAAAGAACACTATACCAGCTCTCCTTCTTGCTTTCGCGCCCATTCCTCTTTTGGACTTCGGATTTGTTAGTTCTCTTGCACTGACGAAGGGTATCCAACGTATACTCGAAACAGCTGTATGTTGCATTATTGTGTTATTTGTGCTTATATTCGTTGCTTAAGTTTTTCAAAACAAATGTATTCACTAAACATAGAGACTTCTAGTGGGACATATAGAGCTAAAATAGGTAGGACTTCTACCTTGGACAGTTACCTAAATTACACATGAATGAACACTAGATGTTTAGTGCCAATACCCGTACCCAAATCTTCCATCTTCACCGCTCGTGGGCAACTCGTAATAAATCTGAATATTACCTTTATGTAGAACCGACCTTCAACGGATACGGATATTTTAAGTTCCGGATCTTAACATCGTCGATTGTCATGGTCTAAGCATCCATTACTTTCTTTGAATATAAGAACTTCGAAGAGCGAATACGACGTGAGAGGGATGCGCATCAAAGACCATATCTTCTAAAACTTCATTCTATTTCACTTGTAAAAGAATCTGCTCTTTGTCTGGAAAGCTGCTTATTTGTCCTTCCAACAGAAGCTCGTAATAGAATGCTAATAAACAGGAAACTCATAGTAAAATGCAAATTAAAGAAATGATAACTAAAAGGTTATCGAGACCTCACAACATATATATTCTCTATGTTTATGATAAGAGCTAGTAAAATCTATTGATGGATAAAGGGGGGACATAACTTTTTCGAACAATCTTCTGGATGGAACTGCCCATGGTGCCCACGCTGTCCGGGAGATGACTATTAACTTCCAAATCCATTGGTAAGTGTTCGCTATCTAGCAGAGTGCAAATCAGAAATGGTATCATCCTCGGTCTCCTGTTCCTCCGAATTAAGAATATCGTAGATAGCCAAATCTTCTTCAGTACGTGCATCACGTGTGGTATGAGTATCATCCTCGATCTTCAGTTCCTTCAAAGCATGAAGACCGTGGATAGTCAAATCCTCTTCAGCACATACACCAACCAAGAAATCCACGGATAGCTAAATCCTCTCCTGGGCATGCACCAGGAGTGACATCATCTTCGGCCTCACACCTTTGCACCAAGAAGAGCGCAGATAAGCAAATATTCTTCTGTCTCTAACTCCTCCGAATCAAGAAAACAAGGGATGAGCAACTTCTCTTCACCACATACATCAGTAGAGATATTATCCTCGATCTTAAATTCCATCGAACCAAGAAATCTACGATAGCTAAATCCTGTTCTGGAAAACATGCATAGGGAGTGATATTATCTTCGGTTTCCAGTTCCTTTGCACCAAGGCGAGCGTGGATAAGCAAATCCTTTTTGACACATGCACCAGGATTCACAACATCTTCCGTCTCCTTCTCTTTCGAATCAAAGAAACAACGGATAAGCAATCCTATTTGATACATGCACTAGAAGAGACATTATCCCTGGTCTTCAGTTCATCCGAACCAAGAAATCCACAGGTACTTAAATCCTCTTCTGAATATGTATGCATCATGAGTGACATCGTCTTTGGTTTCCAGATCCTTCTTACTAAGAAGAGAGTGGATAACAAAATCCTCTTTGACACATGCACCAGGATTAGCATCATCTTATTTCTCCAGTTTCTCCGAATCAAGGAAACCACGATTAAGTAAATTCTCTTCAGTACATACATCAGGAGAAACATCTTTCTTGGCCTTCAATTCCATCGAACCAACAGAGTCAGAATAGCTAAATCCGCTTCACATCACAGCCATCAGGAGCCACAGACTAAATCACATTCACCAGGAGTGACACCATTCTTGGTCTCCACTTTTTTCGAATTAAGAAGGCCGCAGATAGGTAGACCCTTTTCAGCACATGTACCAAATCTTCCTCGGTTTCTAGTTCGTCTGTACTAAGAAAACTGTACATAATCAAATACTTATGAGCACACGTATTGCCCTGATTGAGTAGTGATAATTTCTGGAGTTCGAAATGATTCAATGGGACATTCGGATCCTATGGAATGTTCCGTAACTGTCATCCTTCAAAGTACCAAGTTTCGCAACAGTTTTCGCTTTGGCCGGTAGTAAGTGGTAAAAAATATACACATAATCCCTAAAATTATCCACCAAAAACAAAAATAAATAACAAATCCTGGGTTAGCGTCCCCCAAAAAGGATAATCTATGTATATAAATAAAATTAAAAATCTGTCTGTGGTGTGTGTTTGTTTCATCATTGCGGGAGAACTGCTGCACAGAATATTAAAAAATTTTGTGGTTAGCACTCGGAATCACCCAACTTAAAATCGAAGCCATGTTTCGAGTTTCTAGAACCAGAGGTTGTCTAAGAAACGAATCTTCCATAGAGATAGCATTATGCAGACGATATTTTTTCCTTAAATTTATTGGAATGAAAATGGTGTGAAGCAAACAGAATTAAACCCAATTAGCTGAATTAAACCCAAACAGCAGACGATGTTTTATTAAATCTTTTCCGATTTAAACAATTAAGAAATGTATATAGAATTAAATTTTATCGGAATTACATTTTTGACTGGATTATATCAATTATTGCTTTTGGGTTGAATGGTTACGGGGATTATTGATACTTTCAATTTAAGTCATATGCTTTATTTTGGAAAATATGATTTATTTCATTATATGTTTTATTTCAAGTATGTGTGTGTGTGTGTGTGTGTTTTATTTCAAACTCATATATTGAGTTAAGCCAGTTGTTGAAACAGAATAAAAATGGTACGGATATATGTCCTCTAATACCATTTTAACACTTTAATTTTGGAGTATGTTGATTTAAAACGGGACCAGTATGTCTTATTCTTCAGATCTACCAGTGACGATAATTTTGTATAGGGAGAACAGATATTCTTATACTTCTTTTTAGCAGAATAAAATTAAATATTTTCATTGAATGGTTTGATCAACATTGTTATTTAGAATACTGTAGAAATTTGTACATAATTGTAAATTTTAAGTTTCTTTTTATTATATGTTCCTTACGAAGAACAGATATATTGCTAGTTATTAATAAAATCTTCCCCAAGGGTGAAATTTACAATATTTTAGAATTGTAGTCAAAGGACAGAATCGCAAAGCAAATAAAATCCAGATTCTATTAAGAGAGAATTAGACTGAAAAGCAATTAAAGTTATTACTAATATTCTTTAAATATAGTCATTGTTGAAATATATTCTGGTAACAAAGTTATTGTTAGTTTAGCATCAGGCCCCTACATTTGTCAATCCACTCATGCAATATTATATTCTGTTGGATAGAAATACTTCTTAATGCTATTACAGTAACTCTAAAGCTTAAAATGAGTCATAATAACTCTAATCAGGATTCTTTACAATGGTTCCCGAATAAATAAACCCTGTAGGTTAGTGAAAAGATGTCAGAGGTCTGAATGTGACCGTAGTATAAGTACGGATTCAGTGGATTCTTGGATATTCAGCCCCGATTTCAAATTGGGAACTGAGAGATTTTTTTTTACAGATTCTCTATAGAGACTTCTAGAAATCGCTCATATCTCATATAATATTCGTTAATTCGAGATGTTTCTCAAACATTTGAAAAATAGCCAAATATTGCCAAAGTAGCGGTAATTCGCCAAATATAGCAACCCCCTCCATCGAACTTCAGCACATGGCAAACTTAGATTCGCGTTATAGGAAAGGTTGTCTTTACGGGTGTTTCCTCCATCTAGTGTCCAAAAGAAGCATTTTATACAATATCCACTTTTGTACTCCATCTAATTATGTTACCTAGTTCCTAAATAATCATGGTCCTTTTCCCTTATTTGTACATAGACTAAATAAAATTAGCTCTCCAAAGTGCATTTATAACACATGTAAATGTAATTCAATATACTTTCTATTTAATTGTCCACTAACAGAAATTTGCCCACTAACCACTTAAACTATATTACACTACTATAACAAATTTTCAGCATTGGATAAATAAATCAATAAATAACAAATTTATTTAAAATAAAATAAAACTCACGATCTTTCTTCAAGGAAACGAAATAGACATCTTCCAGCCTTAATACTGCTTGATGCATCCTTCTTAATTTATTACAGATTTATTATGTATTATTATAAACATTCTTTATTAATTTTATATTTATTCATAGTCACATCAAAAATAATGTTAATAGAGTTTAATATCGATGATTATTTTAAAGGATATAATGTTGAAATTGTATATTATTTTGTATTTCCTTGAACTTTTAGCATTCTTTGTAAATATTTGTAATTTTGTACTTGTCAAAATTGTATTTTCATATACATATATATATATATATATATATATATATATATATTCAAAACGAAATGTCAAATTAAGTATACAATTATACTTCAAATTACCTGGATTCTACATAGGATAAGGCGCATTGCAGCTCTATAATCCGAAGCAGGAAATATCAAAGAAAACGTAAAAATATGTAAGGGTATGTATATATATATATTTATATATATATATATATATATATACACAGGATGGCCATAATTAAAGTAGAGGTGTTTAGAGCCCGATAGTGAGAAAACTGTTCGACCAAACTCAACCAAATTTGCAGTAAATACTATTTAGACCATGGGGTTTTGATTTTTAAAAGAAAGAGAAGTTCGAATTTTTGCCTCCGCGGGCTCAAGTGGCGCTGTAAGGTGCATTTTTGGAGTAAAATAGGCATAGGAAGTACAGAAAGTTCCGTCAATGTTGAGAGGTATCGAACAATGCTGCTGAACTTTGTTATTCCTTAACTGCAACAGCGTGGATGTCTTGAATCTACGATATTTATTCAGAATGGAGCAACCCCCCCCCCCCCCCCCCCATATTGGATTGCGCGTACTGGAAGTCCTACGACAGCATTTTACCAACAACCGAATAATGAGTCGAGCGTTTCCTATGAAGTGGCCAGCCAGCCCTTTTGCCTGATCTGATTCCTTGTAACTTTTGGTTGTGGGGTCATGTAAGGCGCTTGGTATACTAGCGGAATGTGGATAATTTAGCCATTTTGAAGGACCGAATAAGATTGTACGTCAAGCAAATCAATGGAGATCTGCCGCATTCTGCAGTAGAGAATGCTGTTCAGAGAATGCACTTTTTGGAACATATGCAATAAAAACATATTGAATCAGACATGCAAATGATGCCAATATAAAAATTAATGTTATACGTATGTAAATGTAAGATGTAAATGTAAATATAAAATGTACTAAATACGTATAAAATGTAAATGTGATGTCCTTTTCAAAATGCATGTAAAATGTTAACATTATGTACTTCCTGTGCCTATTTTACTCTAAAAATGAATTTTACAGCGTCACTTTGTGCCGAGGTGGCAAAAATTCGAACTATTTTGTTTTCATTTAAAAATCGAAACCCCATGGTCTAAATAGCATTTATTGCAAATTTGGTTGATTTTGATCTAACAGTTTCCTTACTATCGGGCTCTAAACACCTCTACCTTATTTATGAGCATCCTGTTCACACACACACACACACACACACACACACATATATATATATATATATATATTATTTCAAGGCACATTTCGTCATTTATAATACACTAGCATGCGCCTTTCTCCAGATATTTCATGTTTTTTTTATCTAAAATTGAAAAAAAAATAAACATTATCAAACGAGTTAATGTTTTGTAAGTACTTTTGTACTTAAATTAATAGTTGCAAATAATAATAAGTTATTGCGAGCCATTCTATAGATAATAAATTATCACTTGAACCGCTCTATCTTTTGACTAAATTGATAAATTGAGCGAATTAGATAGAATTCAGTTCGATTTTTGCAGAGTCCACGTCGACGATAAGATCTTGCAATTCCTTCCCAGTAGCTCGACGGTAGAGCGTCGACTGGCTAATTTGATGATCCAAAGTTCGATTCTCGGTGGAGGCAGCAGGGTTCCTTACAATGGGGTCCAAACAAGCCAACCCTGTAGGTTAGTGCAAATATGCCGGAGGTCTGAAAGTAACCCTAGTACGACTAGCATGGACGCTGGGATATTGATCACTGATTTCAAATCGGGAGGATAACAACCACGCAAGAAGTTAATTTGGAGGGTAAAAATAATAGCAGAAGGCTAACCTGAGTAAAAAATAGCAGGAGGTGGTCAGTCAGATTGTCAGTTGCACGCAAATCTGACATTAGAGGGTGGAGAATGCAAAGTCCACTTCGATGACAAGAGCTTGCAATTCTGTCTCTGTAGCTCAACGGTAGAATATCGGCTGGCCAGTACGAAGATCTATGGTTTGATTTCCTTTGGGGCAGCCAATATTATACGCATTTTTCCAATAAAAAAATATCAGAAGTTTATTTATTATTGGAAAACTCAAATCAGAAGAACACTTTCAATTTTTTTAATATTTTTATTTTCAAACAAAATTGTTAAAATCCGTCCACAAAAAAGCCATATTTGTGTAATTTTTCTTTTATTTGGAAGCGAATGACAAAACTTAAACAATCACTTTATGCGTAATTTATTATTTGGGGGGGGGGGGGGGCAGGGGCGTAAGGATGGCTCTATAACATTCATTTTCCAGAAACAAAGTAATATGTTGCTGAGCCGTTCTGGAGTTATATGCGAACATTACAGGCTGACAGTCAGAGGGACAAACAAAAGCCAGTTCTTTATTTCCCGTTATCTCGCGTTTCACTACACGACGATAAAACTTATATCTAAATATCTCTTAAAATTAAACTCATTGCCTAAAATAAATTCCTTAAAATTGATCGACTAATATTTAATTCAGCAAATATCTAATTTTGTTGTAATTCAGCTAATATTTGATAATTAATTCAGTTAATATCTAATTCTGTTATAATTCAGCTAATATTTAATAATTAATTCAGCTAATATTTAATTTAGAAGCGTTTATTCGAATTTTTCATTTTAAATATTAAATTAACTAATTTCTCAAATTACTATTAACAATTGATCATAATGACTAAATAGCGATTATTAATATATATATATATATATGTGTGTGTGTGTGGGTGTGTATAACAGTTTCTAAATTTTAAGTAAATATACTTTGGGGAGATAGACGTCAATTAACCCTTCAAATCATTCTTAAAAATATAAAAAAAATGAATCTTGAATTCAAACGTATTCATAAAGCGTTCCGTGATGAAAAGTCATTAATTATAAAACTGTTTGGTGCTTGGGAGAAAATTGGAAACTTCTAATGTAACAGAAAGTCCAGTGGAGCCGCACACTCCTGAAACAAGAAAATCTATAGAATCTCTAATATGACCCTACCACAATGAAAGTACAAAAAAAGAAAAAAAAATCAAAAACTGAAAGGTCATGTCGGGATAATAATTGCCTTAAAACAGATCCTGCTCCTGTAAAACTTGCTTTGCAGTCACAAGAGATTAGAAGCAGTGAAACTATTGGAATTGATATGTACCTGTCAGTAAGGTAGCAGACATATATTTATTGAGATGGGGGAGAGGGTTAAAGTATTTTATTCAATATCGTCAATTATTAATAATCGCTATTTAGTCATTATGATCAATTGTTAATAGTAAATTAATAAATTAATTAATTTAATATATAAAATAAAAAATTTGAATAAAAATGAATAAAAATTTGAATAAAAATTTCTTTCGCTTCAAAAATTAAATATTAGCTGAGTTAATTATTAAATATTAGCTGAATTATAGCAGAATTAAATATTATCTGAATTAAATATTAGCAAATTTTAAGGAATTTATTTTAGGCAATGAATTTGAGTTTAGGGGATATTTAGATATAAGTTTCATCGTGGTATAGTAAAACGAGGGATAACGGGAAATAAAGAACTTGCTTTTATTTGTCCCTTTGACTGTCCGTCTGTAATGTTTACATATAATTCCAGAAAGGCTTAGCAACTGATTATATTATTGCTGGAAAATAAATGTTACAGTGCCATCCTTACGCCCCCCCCCCCAAAAAAAATAAAGTACGTATAAAACGATTGTTTAAGTTCTGTCATTCGCTTCTAAATAAAAGAAAATTACACAAATATGGTTCTTTTGGGGACAGATTTTAACACATTTTGTTTTGAAAATAAAAATGTTAGAAAAATTGAAAGTGCTCTCCTGATTTAAGTTTTCCAGTAATAAATAGACTTCTGAGATTTTGATTGAAAAAATGTAATTAATATTGGCTGCCCCAACGTGAATCAAACCATGGATCTTCCTACTGGCCAGCCGACATTCTGCCGTTGAGTTACTGAGACGGAATTGCAAGCTCTTATCGTCGAAGTGAACTTCGCATTCTCCACCCTCTAATGCCAGATTTGCGTGCAACTGATAATCTGACAGACCACCTCCTACTATTTTTTCCCCAGGTTAGCCTCCTGATGTTATTTTTATCCTCCAGATTAGCTTTCTGCGTGCTTGTTATCCTCCCGATTTGAAATCGGTGATCAATATTCCAGAGTCTACTGAATCCGTACTAGACGTACTAGGATCATTTTCAGACCTCCGACATTGTGTTTCCTCCATATTTTCTATTTAAAAAAAAGCTATGCTAACTGTTCTTATTTTCTCTGTTCTTTCTTTTTCTTTTGACCCTTTTTATTTGTATTTTTTTCTAATTTTTCTTTTCTAAATTTTATTCTAAATTTCTGTTTTTGTTTTCCATGTGCCTAATTTTTTTTTCCTTTTCATATATTTTCCTTTTATATATTTTCTAAATTTTGCTTTTAAAATTTTATTATGTTCTTTAATTTTAATCTGTTTTTCATTATGTTAATATACCTCACTCTAAATTTTATTTTTTTTATCTATATTCGCAATAACCCTTTTCCCATTTTTGAAACTTGGACGTACTTGTCAAGTTCAAACATAATGTAAAACTGTTTTTTAACCACAATATTTTTCATCAATTGTTATCTTTTTAGACCTAAATAAATGTTCGTTTGGCTGAATGGTAGACTTTGGGTGCCTCCTGAGTGCAGGAGGTGTCCTTTCCAGGCCGTGCAGCTAGCTACTCTACACCCACTATGTGAGTCGCACGGTCTGGGGTCTTCAGAGGTCGGTCTGGGGTCTTCGGCATCTTTGCACCAACTTACAACGTTGATTTGTTTGGACTCCATTGTAAAGAACCTTGCTGCTCTCTCCGAGAATCGAATCCTGGGTCTTCGAATTAGCCGACCGACGCTCTACCGCTGAGCTATTCGAAAGGAATTGCAAGCTTTTATCGTCGACGTGGGCGCTGCAAAAATCGTACTGAATTCTATCCAATTCGCTCAATTTATTCAAGAGATATAGCTGTTCAAGTGGGAAAAAATAATTTATTATCTTTATATATATTATATATATTATATATATATATATATATTATATATATATATATATATTATATATATATATATATATATTATATATATTATATATATTATATGTATATATTATATATATATATATATAATATATATATATATATATATAATATATATAATATATATATATATATATATATATATAATGGCTCGTGATAACTTCTTATTATTTGCAACTATTAAATTAAGTATAAAAGTATTTACAAAGCATTAACTCGTTTGATAATGGTTATTTTTTTTTTTTTTTTTTAAATTTCAGTTAAAAAACATGAAATATCTCGAAAAAGGCGCATGCTAGTGTATCATAAATGGTGACATTTGCCTTGAAATAATAAATAACATATTAAATGTTTTTAGGAGGATTTAAACCTCACTATGCTTGTATAACTTTTTCGATTTTCGATAAAAATATTTAAAAATTTCACACTTACATTCACACACATTAACATATATATACATACACTAACAGACATACGTTTCATAATTGAAAAAATAGCCAAATTTTACTTGATTTTATCAATTTGTTCGAAAGATATCATGTCCACAGGTATTACTGAAAATTAAAATGGCTGATTTGTATTCAGGGATACCCAGAACGAGTAGATCCATTAAAACCAGACTGTCGGATTTTTCTCCCCAAGACGCTCTTTTTGAATTACTATATATATGGTAGTGAAAATAAAAATTAAAATCTGTCTACCAATTTTTAAATTAAGAACTTGAAATCAAAGAAGTCACAAAATATACAATTCTGATTCTGATACAAGTTGACTTAAATAATCTGGAAAAAATCTGATATGAGTAGCACGTGACTTTCCCTACATAATGCAGTGACTTGAATTCTTTCTCAGTGGAACAGTGCAAAAGAGCGTTCTAAAGTTTGTGTCAATCGTTTGCTAATGAAATATCACATCTAAAATGATTATTTGTTTAGCACTATTGAAGAGTCTGATTTTTTAACGATATTTTTCAAAAATTCATTTGAAAATGTCTGTGTGTGTGTGTGGGGGGGGCGTCTTGGGAACATTCCATTGTGTTTCAAATCAATAGAGTTCCAGTACTCATTGATTGTACTAAATTATAATTCTCGAAACGCTTCATTCGTGAGATATCGTGCCCACACACACACACACTTACACATTAACATATACATACAAACACTAACATACATACGCACTGCCACTAATATATATACACACACTATATACATGCTAATATACATATACATTAACATAGATGCACACAAACTAACATACACAGACACACACACACTTACATATATGCACACAAACGAACGCACACAAAGAGACATCATTTCAAAAACGTTTGATTCAAATTCAGGCATTCTCGGAACGTGCTTTTCAGTCGAAAACTGGAGTTCTAGTTTTTGATTCCGCCTCTACTTTCCCCGTACATTTTACTATGCATGTAGGGAAAGTAAGGTGAATATATGAGGAAGTGGAATGGGGCTCACCACTCCAAATTACTTTCACCCAACTGGAGAACATAATTTTTCTTTTGCATCGTTTTTCTTTGACTTTGATCTTAATGCATTGCATGTTTTGTTTTAATATGAAAGAAAATTTTTATATCCGAATACTATATCTTACTATTTCTGCAAAATCGAGGCTGTTCACCTGACACATGCTAACATATGGAAGATCCCAGTCGATTTTCCAGGCAATAGTCGTAGCAAATCAAACATTTCCCCCTCAACTATTTTGTCTAATCTTCACATGAAACTTTGTAATCTCCAAAATTTTAAAATTGTCAGTATCTCGTCGCTATTCTTAAAAGAATTTCCCCAAGTCACAATTTACACTTTGACATATTGCTCGTACTCGCGCCCCTCCTCGGTTCGACCCATCTTCACCCCTACGGCGATAATCGGCACGTCCCGATCCGCTGGCAAGCTGCCAGGTCCCGACTTCTCCTAGCCGGGGAACGTGTATTACAAGGTTTTGCCGGTTCGAATTCGGGGGGCTTAGGAATAAAAAAAAATCAAAGAAAGTTCGATGAAAGTCCAGTTTTTTGGTGTATTTATATATTTATAATCTGTTGAATCAAAGAAATTTGAATTTTTGATATTCGTTGGCGAATTTTTGTTTGGAATTTTTGGATGGTGTGAATTTTTTCAACTGGAGTTTTTCGCGACTGATTTGCTGCACTGAAATCCTAGGTAAGATTTGATTTTGATTCATTCTTTTGAAAATTCTGAATTACTGTTCCTTCATATTCAAACGTGGTGTGATATTGTACGACTTTATTGCCGGTATGGATTTACAGAGTAATTCTCCATTTTGAACCATAGTACCGGACTGAGCTCCAAGGCCTCAAATTTAAAAGCCGGTACCGGTTAAAACTATCGTATCAGAGATAAATAATGTAAAAATAAAATATGTACCTGTACGGATAATATTAATTCCTGTATTTTCTTTAGAGTAAAAAATGTCTCCATTTTCGTTGGAGCTATAGTACCCTCCAAAACCGCTGTAGTTTCGAAGCCTGTACCGGGCTGCTGTTTCAAGTTCTGCCAATGTACTAAAGTAGTAAGTAACCACATGGGATCTTTCAGTTTTACTCTATGTTTTAAAAATCATGAAAATTAAAAATTGAATCGAATAAAACGGGACAGGTCCGAACCCGACTCCAAATTTCTTTTTTTAGAATTTAGATAAATTTTTCTGTAAATTCGATGGCGATTTTTCGTTCGAATTTTAGAAAGTATGACATGTTCAATGGACAGCTGTAGATAAATAATATATATAATAAGGTTTATATATAAACTAAGCGATACTTTAAATTTATTTGCTTTTTATTCCTTCAGATTTAAATCCCATTATTAATGTATATAGTAATTGCCAGTATTAATGCACAGTTTACGTATTCATGTATACAGTAAAGGCCCTATTAAATGTACAGTTTTTGTGATTTTATTAACTACAACATTCCACTTTGAAATGATTGCATTCTAAAATCGGCTGCAGTTTCATATCCGACACGGTGTTTTTATTGGACAATACCATTTCATCTTCTGAATGATAATTTATAACTACAGCGTTTCTTATTACTGCAAAATTCTCCATTTTTATATCAGCAGTATTATTCGGCGTTGCTCCCGAAACTTAAAGAAGGGATTGGAGTGATTATATTCTTGGGGAGGATTAAAAGTGGTATCTTAATAACATGAACTGAAATGAAATCATAAATAATTCCAGTTTTTTCCAAATTTTCTGTGAAACTTGTAGTTTAATATTTTTCACACTTCAAAAATTTCTAAAAATATTTTGAGCCACCACTCGACTTCTTTAACATTAATATTTTAGGTCTTCTTATTCCATTATCAATATCAGAATGAAAAGAGAAACTTGACATTTTATAAACTTTTTGCTCAGTAGTTACACTTTTACAAATTTTATCGAAAACTAGCGTTTAATCCTATCAAAAATATACTTTTTAAAATTAAGTTGCAACGTTTTATTGATACATTTTCTTTTATTTAATAATTATGTCACTTATCGTCGAAAATAGTCGCCTAAATAGAAAATTGGCTCAGTTAGGTTCTGTTCCGGAATACTAAAAGTGTGCAAAGCGTTAGCCTTCTAGGTTACCTAGGACCTTGAAAAACATTTTAGTATGTTCTTGGGAGAGAAATCTAAAACCCAGCGTCATTACGTTCTGTCGTATGGTCGTATACATGGAGTTATAAAGAAGGAATGAAGCGCTTGTGAATGAAGCGCTTGAGAATGCCGTAATGCTTCGAGAATTATTTCTGTGTGTCGATTGTTTTAGTAAAGCCGCCGTTATTGTTAGTTGATACAACAAAAAGGCGTAGTATTGAGTATTTCTGATTATTTTTAAATTAAGCGTTCTCTAATTATGAGTAAAATGAACCAGAATTTTTTACTTTCCCTGCAATGCATAGTAATGTATAGGGAAAGTATTGGAATCATGCCGAAAATCACAACTCGAGTTTTCGACGGAGCTACACGTTTCGATACCTCTAGAATACGAAAAAAGTATTTCTAGCGTGATGTCTGTGTGTCTGTCTGTGTGTCTGTGCAATGTATGTATCTACTCTAACTAAAAAACTAATAGACCGAATTTCATAAAATTTGGTGTGTAAGTCAGGCGAGACCCTGGTGCTGATTAGTTTTTGGCAGGATTCATAAAAACAGAACCCGCCTTTTTTTGCGAAATGAACCGTAGAAATTTCATGTATCCACTCTAGATAAAATACTAATTGACCGAATTTCACAAAATTTGGTAGATAAGTTACTTGTGGGATGATCTGGTGCTAATTAGATTTTGGTACGATTCGGAAAAGAAAAACCTGCCTTTTTTTACGAAATAGCCTCAAAAAATCGCCAAAATCTAAAATAAAATAACTACGTATGCTCAAATGTATCCAGTAAATACTTGTTTTATACGTAATTTTTAACGAAGAAAAGAATAAGATCAACTCCATTACACTAGGACTAACCGTTCTCGAGATATTTTAGTGTTTTCGTATTTTCTCTATCCCACCTTTGAAAATAAGTTCAGTTACCAAATGAGAACGAAAATTGAATTAAAAGTGAATTAAATTTAAATAATATAAAGAGAACGTGGATATAAGTGTGCAGGGAAAGTCATGTGCTACCCACATTAGATTTTTCATAGCTGTAGGATAGAGTACAGAATATAGGAAAATCAAAATAGATTTAAAAGGTAAAATAATTTTGAGTACGTAGTAATATTCTTTATTTTTTTGTTCTAATTTGTATCCAACTTAATGTAGGACTACTTATCTCATCCCAGCGCCATCTGAATGATTGTCTCAAACGATATTGACGTTGTTTTAATAAAGTTTCAACTCTTGACTTCATGGTCGTATAAGTGTGATTCAGGCTACTATATCACGAGGGGGCATCGGGAGAGTTCAAAAACAAAAAAATACTTTAGACAATTACCACATAGATTTTGAAAAAACAATGATAGTAGTATAATCAACACGGAAAACGGCCACTTTAAAAATCGTTATGCAATTGAAAAGTTTTAGAATACCGAATCTGTCAGTAAAATTTATGAAGTTTATTCGCTTAACTGACCTGTTGTCAAATTAAAATTTCTAAGCAATTTAACGACAGCTTATAGGAAGGCACACATTTTTCATTCTGCTACTGACTGTGGTATAGATTATGGACTATGAGTATATGAGAAAGTCTTGTGGGGTCTTACGCTGTCGATGTTTTATAATTTTTTGCGGGCCAGTAAAAAAATTTTAGTTTTATTGTTAGCATTTTCTAAGATCTAAATTTTCTTGAAAATCCAATAAGCACTTTTAATTTTCCCTGCAATACATGGTAACGTATAAGGAAAGTATTGGAATCATGTCGAAAATCGCAATTCGAGTTTTAGGCCGATCTCCGTGTTTGGGGACATTTAGAACACGAAAAACCCATTTTTAGGCTGTGTGTGTGTGTGTCTGTCTGTGCAGTGTATGTATCCACTCTAGCTAAAAAACTAATGGACCCAATTTTACAAAATTTGATAGGTAATTCCCTTGTGGGTTACCCTAGTGCTGATTAGATTTTGGAATAATTCCGAATAAATAATATGCCTTTTTTGAGTAATGGACCACAAAAATTGTCAAAATTTACAATAAAAGACTACGTACACTCAAACGTATTCATTAAATGCTTGTTGTATAGGTAATTTTTGACTATTAAAAGAGTAAGACCATACCCATTACTCCCGAACTAGCCGTTCTCGAGATATGTTAGTTTTTCCGCCTTTTTGCTATACGTCGCTTTTAAAAATACGTCCAATTATTCAATAAAAACGAAAAGTGAATTAACAGTGCACATTCAGTGTCATTTTAGATAATTATGCTTGCTGTTTTGGGCAATCAAACTCATGATTTATTATATTTAATGATTTATTAAAGAAATAAATAGAAAGTGAATTCGAATTTGTAAGGAAAGTCACGTGCTGCTCATATAAGATTTCTTTTCCTGGTGGTAGATAAGCACTTGGAGGCATACACATATATCCCGCTGAAAATAGTCGATTTGTGTGCTAGAACAATTCATATATCGAAACTGCTATGTTAATTTTCATAAAAGAAAAATCTTTCAATTTTGCTGCTATTTGTGTGCAATTTTAATTTAAGACAGGGAAATAAACACTAATTTTGTTTTTCCAATTTAAAATCAAGTTTATTTATTATTTTTCTTTCTTTTATACATTTATTAAAGTTTAATCGTATTTGTAATTTATGCATGGAATGGATATTTATTCGAAATTGTATTTAAAAATTGCTATTTTCTTTTTCATATGGCGACTTATCGCGTTTTAAAAATGCGCCGCGTCACAAAATACTCCGCAAAACGAAATACTTTGAGAAACAATTACGTGTCATTCCATTCAGTGAGTATTTCCCCAAAAACTATTTGACGGAATTTTATGAAATCTGGTAGTAAAGTCACTTATGGCCTACTTTAGTGTTGATTAGAGATTGATACAAATAAAAAAAAATGTAACGTTTCTTCCCCCCAAAAAATAACCCGCCAAAATCAATAAGATCCGAAATTAATGCTAAGTATGCTTAAATTTATAAATTAAATGCTTGTACTATATATACATCGTAATTTTTTATTACAAAACGATTAAGATGAATCTTATTATTCTATGATAAATCGTTTTCGAGATATTTTAGATTTCGATATTTTGAAAAAATGGTAACGTTTTTAAAATAAGTTGTCGCCAAATGAAACAGCTGTATTGAAATTTCATACTAGGCATAATTCTAAATAAATATCTATTCTATGTGTTTTTTAGTGCAATAAAACTTAAATTCACTTATCATACGAAGAAAAATATATGTCACTCTGTAGAAAAAGTTATACGCTGCCCAAATCAGATTTTCTTATCATGTGATTATGTTGTTGTTGAGACCCAGACCGTCCGACCTACCAGAAAGGTGTAAGGTAACTGTATGGATGGCCGGGAAGTGCCACCCAATTTAGACCGGAACCCAGTGGGGGAGGCATCCACAGGGACCGTACCCTCCTTCCCCTACCACCAACCTCTCGGAAGGACTTACGGACCCACATGTTTAACGTGATCGTACTCCGCATGAACACGGCGGCATTTGTGGTAGCGTGCAAATCTAGCGCGCAAACCACGGGGATACCGCACCCGAGATGGCCAACAGCACGCGGTGTTCCGAGGTGGTCACCCACCAAGTACTAACCGCGCCCGATGCTGCTTGACTTCGGCGATCTAACGAGAACCGGTGTTTTCAGCACGGTACGGCCGTTGGCGCGATCATGTGATTATGTGTAAATATGATACAGAGCGATACAAATGAAAACAGATCAAATTTAATACGATTATTTAAATCGGTAAACCTCAGACGCATATTGATTTTTTAGGAGATTGGCTCAGCTGAAGGCCTTCATTTCCGAACATTTTTTTTCCTTCAAGAATCGAAGAAACATAAAAGATTATGTTATAAATATATTTCGGAAACAGATCTTTTAAATATATTATTTCATTTAAATGTTAATGACATCATTTATAGGACACAAACAGGTACCGTTCTCGAGATATTGTCATATTTTGATCAAAGCTAGAAAATATAACATTTATATATTCTTATTGTAAGTACTTTTGCTAAAAAGACGTGTACTATTTTTATGTGTCTTTCACGGGACGTCAATGCCTACAAAGGGGGATCGAACTGTTTGGGATAGGGTATGTCAAATATCTGTCTTTTTGGGAGGTTCTTCGTTTGGGATGGACGCCGTCCCACCCGTAAGCAAAAGGTCAAGGAGCCCGATATGTTTTAAAGAATCAAGTGGGTATGCATATTTTTATTTTACAATATGCCTATTGATAATTACAGAACGCGCTACAGTTTGCGCTGATAGAAATTGACCGCTATGCTCGTATACTGCTGTGACCAGCATCTATCGACCAATTTTGCAATTTTTAGCATAAATTAACTGATAACTGCACTGTACCATGTGCTGCAATTTTGCGAATCTCTGAGGTGACGGACGAGGTTGGTCGTACCACCCAACTAGTTTCAAATTGCAATATATTTTATAAAAGAAAAACCAGTATTCTCAGTCTGTTTATCACGCTTTAAATTCAGCGAAATTCTGCCAACTTGGCAACTTTTGGCGTGCTTAGAATGTTTAAAACTCTGAGAGATTAGTTAAGAATTTCTCAAGTTGAAAAGGTGTTTTGAGAACTTTCCATAGTGGGTATGTAAAGATGCTCTTATACATAAGGGAAGTCAATATCCGTGTCGTACTTGGCGACCTTGGCTGCATACTCTACATTTTGATTTGTCTGTGACACCATATTTTCTTAGAGTTGCAGAATGACAAAGTTTAATAACCTTTTCTCTGTCTCATTCATTTTCTGCTCTGCACTTCTCATTCCTATGTTCTATATTAAATTGTTATTTCTGGTTTTACTTCTATTTCGTTATACTAGGTGGCGCTCCCATATTGAATTGTGTAATTTAGGCATTTTTTTAGAAGCTTTTTGGTACTGAAGATGTAAATTCAAGTATTATCGAAATGATCTTAACGTTTGCTTGATCTTTTTATGTGTGAAAAAATTTACATTATATTTGATTTATTTGTTGTTAGTGCTCAAAATTGTGTTTTTCGTTTAACTTTATTTTATATGTGGATAATTGTATACAGTATTATAGCATGAAATGGTATTTTGTAGTAGATTGATAATCTTATTGTCTCATAAATTATGTATTTACTTTTATTCAGAAAAATCATATTTTGAAGCAGATTGATTGTCTTAATGTTTCATAGATTATGTGCTTCCATTTGTTTGGCAAAATCATATTTCGTAGCAGATTGATTGTCTTAATATTTCATAGATTATTTACTTACTTTTGATCAGAAAAATCATATTTGGTAGTAGATTGATTCTTAATATTTTATAGATTATTTATTTACTTTTGTTCAGAAAAATCATATTTCGTAGCAGATTGATTGTCTTAATGTTTAATAAATTATTTATTTATTTTTATTCCGAAAAATCATATTTCATACAGATTGGTTGTCTCGATGTTTCACAGATTATTTAACTACATTTGATGAGAAAAATTAAATTTCTACAAAATCTTAACTTCAATGTGTAAGAAGGTTACAATTTAAATATTTTGAGTTTTAAAACAGTTTGATTGATATATATATATATATATAATATGAAAACACCGTGAAATACAACATTACAAAATCATCTGAAATCACACTTAAAAGGCGCAAAGCTGCACTAAAAAGAGGATTAAAATATTTTCAAAAAGAAAAGAGGTATGGATGGAAATATGGTATTGTCGCGAGGTATGGATATTGTCGCGACGCAAAGCATGCTTAACCGGGGTGAGGGGGTCACAACTCCCCCCGGCCATCTTTTGGTATATTGTTTCCATCCATACCTCTTTTCTTTTTGAAAATATATATATATATATATATATATATATATATATATATGTATGTATGTATTTTATGTAAAAATATATTTTGTTATTTTCTGCAGTGTGTATACTTTTTAAATTTTATTTCATTATGTATGATTCAAACCTGAACATAATTGAGTATATACAGATTTAAAAATTTGAATTTATCCTGTGTCAGATTTTTATATGTTGCATATGTGTTTCATTACTACTGTACATGTGTTTATGTATATCATTCTAGTAACCATGCTTGTATATATGTGTGTACTAATGAATGGTCGATTAATATAAAAAGATGGATGGAATAATATAAATTAAAATAACATGAATGTGATATGATTGTAGTAGAAATGACTGATAATTGGATAAAAATAAAAGTTAAAAAGGATATCCTATCAAAAACCAAGAAATGAATAAATTGTCAATCTTTAATCATTGCTGGATAGCAAGTCACAGGTTTGATATTTCCTCTGCCTCCATTATTGAGAAGTGCTCTCCAGTTTTCGATTTGGATTCTATTGAAGCTTTTGATATCACTAAAAATTCCAATAATCTTATTAATGACGTGTCAATGACACTTTTTTCTTTGAGGTATGGCATGACCATGTCTCATTTTCAGTTTTCTGTTTCGCTCTTTTCCTGTTCCGGACGTTGACTTCATTTACTCAGAATTTTCTTGTTTGCTTCTAAGTTCATGTTTCAATCATTTTCTATTTTTTTCTCGTTTTAGATACCTTTCGCCACACTAGGTGGCGCTACTAAATTGCATTATGTCGTATACCCATTTTCTGTGTGGCCGACATATTCTTGCTGTCATTTGAGCTTCTAGGTCCAGGTTTGTTAGCAGCGATGCGTTTGCTTATCTCACTGTATTTGTGCTGAATTTTACGTTGTGATCTGGTTACTATTATTCAAGACATTTGATTGGGAAAAAGCGAAACCTACGCCAAACTCGTAGCAAGTGGTAGACTACATATATATTAAAACTAATTTATAGAAGTAATTTGAAAATCAATAGAAACATTTAAATGCATATTTTTACTTGCCCTGCAATACACGGTAATGTATAGGGAAAGTATTGGAATCATACAAAAAATCGCAACTCGAGTTTGCGACGGATCTATACGTTTTGGACCCTCTAGAATACGAAAAAACTATTTTTGGCGTGACGTCTGTCTGTGCAATGTATGTATCTACTCTAACTCAAAAACTAATGGACCGAATGTTATAAAATTTGGTAGTAAATCCCTCGTGGATGACCCTGGTGCTGATTAGATTTTGGTAGAATTTGGGATAAAATAACCTGCCTTATTTTGCGAAATGGCCCTCAAAAATTGCCTGTATCCACGCTAATTGAAAAACTAATTGACTAAATTTCTCAAAATGTGGCAGATACGTCATTTATGGGTTACCCTAATGCTGATTAGATTTTAATACGATCCGGAAAAAAGGAACTTACATTTTTTGCAAAATGGCCCGCAAAAAATGCCGAAATCTAAAATGAAAAACTGTGTATGCTCAAATGCATTAATTAAATGCTTGTTTAATATGTAATTTTTGGCGGTGAAAAGAATAAGACCAACCCCATTACTCTAGGACTAGCCGTTCTCGAGATATTTTAGATTTTTCACATTTTTGCTACGCTGGTTTTGAGAAGTCCAGTTTCCAAATGAAAACGAAAGCTGAATTAAAAACATAAATTCAGTGTAATTTCAATTAATTATGTGTATTATTTAATGCAATTGAACTCAATTTAATGAAGTATTAAAATAAAGAGAAAATGAAAATCATCAAAAATTCAAAACTTTTAATAAAGTTACTCAAATAGACATTTCTTATGTAATTTTTCCTTAGAAAACGATTGACATAAGCTTTAAAACGCTAGCATGAATCGTTCTCATGACATTGCCCATTTTTCAAATAAATTTATCAAAAAATATCATAAATTAAAAAAAAATATTAACTGTTGTGAAACATGCTCACTTTTCATGTGTAATATCATGCGATAAATTGGGTGACAGCATTGACATGGATCTAGCTCGTTCCATTCATGAGAAAAGATACTTTGAGTAATACTTTTGTATTTGAACGCCAATAGTCATTTATCTGTTATAAGAATAACTTATTTCTCCGTCCATAATGCTTGGTGAGATTTTGGCGACTTATTTGGTGGAATATCGCCAACATGGCGACTTTTTTAAATATTGCCAAATTAACGAAAATCTCGCGAATTAGAAACAATGATGCTAAATCAATGAAAATGACGACTAATTGTCGAAAATTCAATATCTTGCAAAGAATATAAGTATCTACTCTAAGAAAAATATTTATTTTTTTTTTACTGTAAAAATAGTAAATTCATTGAATTATATAAGGAAAGTCATGTGTTGCCCACATCAGATTTTTTTAAATAAAATTAAAAATGGAAATACTTATTCAAAAATTACTTAATAATTACAAAACAACAGCAAACACTAAAAGAATATTTTAAAATGTACCACAACTCAAAATTATTCCTTAAATTTGAAATTCAACAATTGTATACGTAAATAAAAATATAAAAACAGATTTAATTAATATTTTTATAGTTTTAATGTATTTAAGTCTAAAATATAAACAAAATTAAAATCTTAAATATTCATATATATTTTAAGGATATTTAGATGAAAATAGGTTTTTTATAATAAAATAATTAATTTTTAAAAATTATTTAATAAATACCAAAATGTAAAAATGTTTCTATATTTAACTATATGCACTAATATAAAATCCATTGTAGTATTAATGAAGATAATATAATTATAGCCTACTACATGTTACAATTGTATGTACTATGTGCTATTTATGTGTTAAATATTTTAAATAAATTAAAATGCAAATAATTTTTTTTTGTAATAAAATATTTAATTTTTAAAAGTTAGTTAACAAATACAAAAATGCAAAAAAACCCAAAAAAACTTTGTTTAATTGTTTTTATATTTTAATGTTTAGGTATTTAAAAATGTATTGTTGTAGTGATGTAGATAACACATGTATAGTCTACTATATGTTGTATATAGTAGACTATACATGGCATATACTGTATATTATTATACTATGGCATATATTGTATATTGTTCATATTGTTAGGAGTACCTTATATGACTTCAAGGCATATTGCCTATCCCCGAGGAAAACGACATTTACAGGGCGAAACGACATTTATTTGTGGGTTTAGATTGTATGTTTGACCTTGGCGGCAAATTTGGACTTTTAAAAACTTCTCGAATTTTGTAGATTGTTAAGAATTACTCAAGTTACGTTTTTTTCTTGAATTTTCTACAGAAGGTATATACAGGGTTACAAGGAAAGTCCTTCCTCAGGCGAACATCTCACAAAATATGGTAGCTAGCTATGTACTTTTCGTGCCATTGTAAAGGAAATAAAAAAAAAATACGTAAGGTGTGGCCTAAAACTCGCCCTGAGTTACAAGACAAGTATGCGCAGAAAAGGCTACCGCCTATCGGAAAATGAAACCTTTCCGCGAGTGGAATCAGAAATCTTATTTTCATGCGTTTGGTTAAAATAAATCATAAAATAAATAAAATAATGTCATTCGCAATTTTTTTTATTAGAATGTGAAGATATACACGTAGCTTTGTGCCAAATTGGTGAATTGTGCTAATCTTACTTTTTTAGATGCAATGAAATATATCAAAAAACCTAAAAAAAAAATTGCAAATTTCAATGTATTTAAAAAAAATAAATATGAAGGAATTATCCTACGGATTCGGTTCAAACATCGTTGAAAAGAGTGTTCTTCGATCTATCCAATGGTATTAAGATAGAAACTCTGATGATATTTTCGGTCACTAAGGAACCGATTTTTGTGAAGTGCATCTCCTGAAAGGGACTGAAGTATCTCGGTATCCAATTTCGTTGCTGTCCAAAGCATAAATTTCACGCTATACACACAGATATCTTCGCTAAAGTCTCCTCAATTTAGGACAACAAATCGTTCGCAAAACAGCTCAGATAGCAAATTTAGCTACAACGTTTTAAGTTTAACCCGAAAATGTTGTTGTTGAGGGAACGGCTGTGCAAACATCGACCAATCAGTAGTGCATAAATCCGAAACGTCACAGGTCACGTGCTTTCGAGTTATTTTATTTTTTGCTTTAATGGCGACCAAGATGGCCGATAGACTGTTTTGGAATGCAGAAATGGAAGCTGATCTGCCCCTATTACACGACAGTAATTTGGGACAACAACCGTTCACAAAACAGCTTTGGGACGTAAGCTTCCCCATTTGCTGCTTGGAGTGACGTCACTTTCGTTCTGTGCTGACTGGAGTGACGTCATAAACGTCCCAAAGCTGTATTGCGAACGGTTTGTTGTTCCAAATTACTATCGTGTAATAAGGGGCTTAAGATTATCAACTGGCAGGAACTTTGATTCAGTAAGGAATGATGAAAAACTGAAATGTAATGGCAGGCCTACGATTAGGACGGAGTTTTCACAATATGGTCCCTGACAATCTGTATTGGGCAGTGCGGAACACACGCTCTTTGTATTAGACTACAATTGTAAAGAGCTTTGCTGCCCCAGCTGGGAATCGAACCCTGGATCTTCGAACTGGCTATCCGACGCTCTACCGTTAAGCTACTGGGACGAAATTGCAAGCTCTTATCGTCGAAGTGGACTCTGCATTCTCCACCTTCTAATATCAGATTGGCGGACAATCTGGCTGACCACCTCCTGCTATTTTTATCGCAGGTTAGCCTCTTGCTGCTACTATTTTTTTATCCAGGTTAGTTTTCTACATGGTCGTTATCCTCTCAATTTGAAATCGGTGCTCAATCTTCAAGAGTCTACTGAATTTAGTCATACTAGGGTCATTTTCAGACCTCCGACATCTTTGCACTAACCTACAGGGTTGATTTGCTCGGGGTGCCATTGTAAAGAGCCTTGCTGCCCCAGCCGGGAATCGAACTCTGGATCTCAGCAAACTGGCCAGCTAACGCTCTACCGTTGAGCTACTGGGATGAAATTGTAAGCTCTTATCGTCGAAGTGGGCTCTGCATAATATATTGGAAACTATTGAACTGATTGAAATGAAGTTTGTTACGAATGTAGAAAAATGCTTGGATGTGAAAAGCGTCGGAATTAAAAAAAATAAATAGATAAATTTAAAATAATTTGCACATTTTGCAGTACCTAGCAATAACCGCGAGCAGCAGCTCACCCGAGTTTCGGGGTTGGCGAAGGTCAGAGAACCCAGGAACATGTGCGGGCATATCCGACCTCCACCCTACAGGGCGGGGTGAAAGAGCCCTTGTAGCAAGTTGCGTTGTTAGGTGTAAAAGTCATAACTATAATAATCAAGTACTTTTTACATATATGTGCAATTTATTTTATTATATTTATGATATTAAAAACGGATAAAACCACTGCCGTTAGGCCAGACTAAACAGTTTACAAAATATTTTGCTCTGTCGAAATTGAAGCGTCTTTTAAAGCTTGCTAAAATAAAGGATTATCATTAGACGTCATTTCAAACAAGTTTATATTTCACGATCTATTTTATACACTGAAACAAGTGAATGCAAGTAAAGAAAAACTTAACGTGAGTCGGTAGGGGAAGTCACGTGCTACTCACATTTTTTCTTACTCCACAAACGCTTGATTTTCAAACATCTCGTAAACAGCCTTCCTCAAATACTCCTACGTAATCGTAGTCGCGTTCAACGAGAATTTTCTGCGGATCGTACACTCCATCCGTAAATAGTAAAGAGTGAGTAAAACACTGAAAAAATAAACAAATAAATTCACTCTCTTTTGCGCAGTGGGTGGAAACTACGCACAACTGTAACGTCACGAAAACTGTGCGCAACAGCAAGACATTGCAGGGCGCAGAAAGCATTTCAAATTTATCTCTGACATTTTGCTGTATTGGGTGTGCGTATACGGCCTTCGCTGTAGAGCCCAGTCAATTATTTATAGGCCTTGATTTTCTTAGAATTTTTCTTATTTCTTATTTTCTGCCTCTTTGGATTTTTTTTAGAAAAAGCATTGTTTTACGGAACATTTGTGAATTCGAGATTTTGACGGATAGAATCAGCGCGTTTTCAGATAGCTTGAACCCATTTCGAACAGTTTTTGAAAGTGTCCGTACGTGTGTATGTATTTGTGTGTGTGTTTATTTGTGTGTGTGCGCATGTGCGTCTGCATATATGTGTGCATGTGTGTGTGTTTATTGTATGAGCGTGTATTTGAAGGAATGTGTATATTTCTGTGTGTGCGGGTGTGTATTTGTGTGTGTGCATGTATGTGTGTATATGTGTGTTCATGTGTGTGTATTTTTTGTGTATGCATGTGTGTGTATTTTTTGTGTATGTATGTGTGTGTATTTTTTGTGTATACATGTGTGTGTATTTTTTATGTATGCATGTGTGTGCATACATGTGTGTGTATGTATGTAGAAGGCCCAGGCCGCCCGACTCACCCGAGGGTATGAGCAGCAAAGTGAGCGGTCGGATGTGTGCATGTGTATTGGATGGATGTGTGCATATATGTATTTGTGTGTGCATGTGCGTATTTTTGTGTGTGCGTATGAATGTTTGAATATGTGTGTGCATATGTGTGCGAATGTGTGTATTTTTGTGTGCAGGCGTATATTTTTATGTGTGCAGTCAATTTCCTGCGATTTGGATATGTGATACGTATTAATAATATTTTACAATGCGTACTGTGTAGTAAAATTTTGAATTGCAGAATCCTATTTTTGTTTCTTTTTCAATTCCAAGAAAAATATTATCTTTTAAGAGAACTAAAACACCCTTCGCGTCATTTTGAGTCATATCCAATATCCAGTTCATTTAATGGTGGTATAAAAAAGTAAACATTAGCTTCTTACCCGTTACAATATTGTGCATTATACATGAAATTTCGCAAATTCTCCAACGTTATTCGAAAGAGCGTCCTTCTTCTCTGAAACAATCAAATCGGCAGAGAGTTTCTTCTCTGTACAAAATCGGTTAAGTTTGGACGGCAGCCAAAAGAACTCTTATCAAAGAGGTCTGCCCAGAGAACATTAGAATATGGCTCAGATCTTTAAATATGAAAGAATTAATTATGCGAAATGGCTGGAAATTACTAATTGAAAATATCTGGAGTCCGTGACTTCACTCGACTTTCTTTAACTATTTGCTTACGGGTGGGACAGCGTCTATCCCAAACGAAGAACCCCCTAAAAAGACAGGCATTTGACATACCCTATTCCAAATAGTTCGATCCCCCTTTGCAGGCATTGGCTTCTATTGGAATCGCCGACAGAAACATTGCACCTGTTGCAGCAGCTGCAATGTTTGTGTTCTATCTCTAAAATTATAGAAGATTTAAAAATGAACGAAATAGAAATTAAATCTTTCAATCTGCAGGTATTAGTAAAATAATAAAATTTTGTTTCTTTTATTTGAGTTTTCTTTATTGTCTGTTACATTACTACTTTATATTTCTATCAACTTTTTTTTTGTAACATGTCTTTTTTTATTATTTCGTATTTTAGCAACATGTTTTTTTTATTTTGACTTATTTTTAGCAACATGTCTTTTTTTTATTATGTCTTATTTTAGAAGCAGCAAAATGTTAATTATTTTTTTAGTGAATGGCATTTAAATTATTTGTTACTACCAACAATTTCGTTTAGAATATTATTTGCGTGTCTGTATTAGTGCGTATGTGTATGTATATTAGTTTCGTGTTAGTATGTGTGTATATATATCATTATTCATGGAAGAGGTGCTTTGTTAGAGGGTCAAATATAATTGTATTTAGCGGGTCGTAGAATGATTATATTTTGTTAAAGGGCAATTTGTACGACAATTGTACTGAATTACGACCATTACTAACAAATAATAAAATATTGCCGCTCAGTAAAATAAAATTCAGTAAAATTTTGCTGTTGCTTAAAAGTATACACGCCAATTTATAGTAGTAATACATCACAGACGATAAAAAAAAAATCATTCTATTAATAGTGTCTGCAGATTAAAAAGTCTGTTACTTTCCTTATACATTATAAAAATTTATAAGGGAAATATTGTGACGGGGTCGAAAATTCGCATTCCAGTTTTCGACGGGAGAGACGTTTCAAGCATCCTTGAACATAAATAGAATGTTTTTGACATAATGTCTGTATGTGTGTGCGTGTGTGTATGTATGTGTATTAGTTTCTGTGTGTGTGTATGTGCGAGTGTATATGTTGGTATGTGTGTGTCTGTGAACGGTATATTTCACTAATGAGTGTAGAGTTACAGAAAAAATTTGGTACGATTATTACAATTAGTGTGAGTACTATAACCTTATGGATTTTAAACTCAATCGAATGTTCGAAAGCCCCCACCCCCTTCAATTAACTCTATTTTTGAATAAATTTTTGAAAAACTTATTGAAAAATAAGGTTTTTTAATAATGATAAATAAATAATTATTTCAGACGTACATACACAGACGTTATCCTTAGACTACAGACGTTATCGTTCTTTCCTTATGTTTTTATTAGAAAACAAATGACATGAACTTTCGAACACTAGCATAAGCCGTTTTAGGGATATTGAAGGATTTTCTAATAAATTCTTTAAAAAATTGCATAAAATTAAAAATACAGTAGTGAGTATCATTCAATAGGTTATAAAGTAACTGCCTTCTTTGGCTCTTTCTGATTACTTTATTCTACGGATGAGTATATTTATGTTGCGGGATTACAGATCCGTAGTTATTTCTGTCACTAAAGTAACTTAACTCAAACTTAAATTCTTTTACATTCAGCCCTTTCGATGGAAAGGCAATAACACAGGACTACACTGAGTCAATCAAGCTAAATTTATTACGCACTTCACAGAAATAACAGCCGATGACTGTTTAAAGCAAATGATGACACATAACAATACACAAATATAATATACATAGAAATACAATAGAGGCAGAAAACAACACAAAAGAAAATATACAAAGAAAAAAAAACACTTTGAAAATTATTGGGATTGTTTTAAAAAATGAGGTAAATTCAAACAACTTGAAATCCCCATTGCAAGGAAAATTCGTTTTAAATAAAAAAGCAGAAATTTTTAAAACTTATTTTAAATACTAAATTACAATCAACTTAGATACATCAAAATGCTATTAAACGCAATAAAAGAAAAAACATGAAATATAACAATAGAAAAATTTACAGAAACAGCCTAAAACCAGAAAAAAAATTACGTTCATTAAGTAGTTGTCAATTTGATGATAATCAATCGTGCAGTAAAGAGATCAAATAATTTCAGACAGATATATTGAGTTAAAAGAAAAAGTCACATAAAATTTGGAACAGTGTAGAATTTTATTGAACCTATTGTTTAAAGAAGTAGCCAACACATTGCTAAGGACCCTTTTCAGAAATACTTTTGGCAATAAAAACACAGTTTTTGATATTTTCAATGGAGCGAAGGTTTTTATAAATATGTGCAAACCATAAGGGTTGATTGATTGAAGAAGGAAATATCCTCAGGGTCTTTATCTGTATTTGTATTGCACCCGCTCCAGAATACATTTCTCATACGAAAGATACTGTCATTAACTGGCCTGGTGATATTTCTTAAATGGAGACGATTCTAAAGCTTTCATACCTACCACTGGCCTTCTTTTATCTCGCCTCGTATTGCGGCCAAACCCCGGATACTAGACCTTTCCTAGTCATTGTTGTATTCACTGGGTTTTCCTTCCACTCCCTTACTCGGATCCTTCATCCTTCCAAGAACGTTCTACTCAGATAGCCGTTAGTCGAGAAGTCCCCTCTCCTTCCCAGCACTCGCACAAGACACGCACGACCTGCTGAACTCTCCCGATCCGAAACTTATTCCTACTCTCCCGTAGGAAAACAGACAATGCTGATTGAGTCGGTGATTCGTCTAACAACTGAATCAGTTAGGATCGTTAGTTTAAGTAAATATAAATTATAATGAAACCTGATGGAAATAATAATGGAGAGGTTATTTAGATTTCACAAGGTTCACTTTTCATATGTAGTATTTTTCAACGGATCTGCTAACATCATTTTCGTGGATCTAGATCGTTCCATCAGAAAAGCTGCTTTTTGTAATATTTTTGTACTTTAATGTCCAAGGATTTGCCTGATTTATGTCACGGGACAACTATTAATTCTCAATAGCATTTTGATGAGGTTTTTACACGTGAGCTTAAAAAAGTCATTTTGTTTGAACTCCAAACGCGCCATGTGTCAATTTGTGTGAAATTAATGGGGGAAGCACTGTGCTGCGGATTTTGGACATAATTTCGCTGTGAAGGAAGTAAAGTCATTGAAGTATATTGGAAAAGTCATGTGCTGCTCACAACAGATTTTCACTTTCTCATACTATAGTAGAAAGTATTGTTTCCTGAAAATTTTCGAATTCAAGATTTTGATGCCGATATGATACCAATGGATTGACTTAATGAATTTGATAGGTTTTGAGATTTCCTGAACACTTTTTGGCTATTTTTGGAGTGATGCCTGTATGTCTGTGGTTAATTTCTTCTGTACACAATAGCGGCCATAAATATGAATGGATTTTTACGGAACTTCATATCCAGCTTTGTTATTCAAATAATCTAGAACTACACTCGTCAAAAATGAAATTGCAATACCATGAAGGAACGAACGTAGCCGTATGCAAATTGCAGTACCGATAGAAGAGAGTCATATGCAAATGATTAATGATTAAGTTTTCGTACGTATCGGGTCATGTGACACCCAGTTTCGGGTGATAAAGACAAGCAAACGGCTCGTCCCGTAAATGTTATCATCGACGATTTGCAGCAGCCGAACTTTCGAAAAAGTGAAGAAGCGATGCCTCGAAGACGCCCAGCATTTTAGTCTGGAGAACGAGACCGTATACTGGAGCTGCCTGACGTAGGTTTGTCGATGCGTGCAATTGCCACGCATGTTGGGCACGACATGAGTACCATCCAGAGATGTGTAATACGATGGACGCAGGAACATTAGAGAACACGCCAAAGAGGAAGTGAATCGAACAGGAACATGATAGATCGCTCAGACCGGCAGATTCTCCAAACGGCTCATCGAGATCCGTTCGCAGTGGCAAGTGACATTCGAAACAATCTGCCACCATCAACGGTTGCACCTGCATGCACCCAAACCATTCGTAATAGGTTGCATGGAGTACAGCTGCGCGCACGGTGGCCAGTCACTGAGTGCCATTAAGCGCTCGATACAGGGATGTACGTCTGGCGTGGTATCGTCATCGCAACTGGACCAATGAATGTCTTCGGGTATTGTTTACAAATGAATCTCGCTACTGTCTGTGGAGGAATGACGGCCGTGGATGGGTGTGGCGGCTTTCCGGGGAACGCCATTTGCCAGCCAATATCACCGAGCGTCCCATCGGCCCCACACCGGGCATTATGGTTTGGGCGGTATCATGTTGGATCAGAGGATAGCTCTGGTGCACATTGCAGGTGATCTGACAGCGGACTGGTACGTCACACAAATTGGGATGCCTATGGTTCGACCACTGGTACAGACCGTCCCCGGCATGGTGTTCCAGCAGGACAATGCCCCACCGCACACTGTACGGCGAACTCTTAACAGCTTGAACGAAATTCACATCCCATCCTGGCCGGCAGTCTCGCCGGATCTCTCTCCCATTGAACACGTGTGGACCCTCATCGGACATCAGGTACACCGGGGACCACCGGTACATACCGTTGATGAACTGCGTGCCGCAATGAACGCTGAACGCTGCTTGGTAAGGATTACCCCAGGCAAGCATTAATAGCCTCATCGATAGTATGCCTCGCCGTTTAGCGGCCTGTAAAGCTGCCAGTGGGGGCCACATTCTTTACTAAAGAAACAGGCTTCTTTTGCATATTTTTGCTTGTTCTCTTAATCATTTGCATATGACTCTCTCTTCTACCGGTACTGTGATTTGCATATGACTACGTAGTATTGCAATCAATTTTGGCATATCTCTACGTGGTTGCAATCACTTCATGGTGTTGCAATTTCACTTTTGACGAGTGTACATATAATTTTTTAAAATTCAAACGAAAACTTCAAAATAGATTCGAAATTTAATATTTTTTTAACATGGCAGCATCAGACACAGTTTGACATAGCCTTGCATAATCACGAAACTTAATAGTTTCGATGATTTTGTGAAAACTAGCCACAATACAAATTTTTTGTTGTTCGTGGCGTCATTAGCTCATGTTACCTCCCAGAGGTATATCGTCAAGTATGGTAGCAATTGATACATTTTTTTCAAGCCCTTTAAAGTGAAATGTAACGTGCTATAGTTGTAACCATTTGAACCCAAGATACCGAATTTTCAAAAATTTTCTTGTATAGTTAAGAAAAGAAAAATTATTCTTGTGTGAGAAAGTCGAGTTGAGCTCCAGTTAATTCTTTTAAATCTTTATTATGTTGGTCTCGTTTTATTACATTACGAGCAACTTCATATCTTGAGATATTGCTGGGGTACTGTCTCACATCGGGTATTGCTCTTCCTATCCTCTGCGCCGGGTTTGTTTGGCAGACGTCCAAGCTCAGAGGGGAAACTCTCCCGATTTTGCACAATTAAGGATTTTTCTCTGTACAGGCTGGATTATTTCTAGGAAAAAACATATTGCATTTGGCAGAATAATTTTGGTAGATAATATTTAAAATATCCGGAGTAAGTTTGCGGTGCTTAAATTCTCTATGCATGCGTTGGTGGTAAAAATTTTGCAATCTATTGTTTTTATTTTATATATATAAAAAAATTGAAGCATCTATTTGCTCGGATTTGCTATGGATTTCTTTAGATGATTAATGATAGGTTTCTTTAATTAATGATGGATTTTTTTAGATGATTAATGATGTACATTTAGCTTCATACAGACGTCATATGATGATGATGATATAGATTTATCATCAAATTCCGGACGACGTAGAAGAGAGTTCACTAAGAATTTTCAATTCCGGTTCAGAAATTTTCATTTCTCTTGAAACATCTATTTTTCAATATTACCTATAAATGGAGCTTAGATAATCATTGATGTGGGATCAGCATCAAATTCTGGAAACGGTAATGGTTCAAGAAGAATTTCTACTTTCGGGTCTTTTTCTCACTTTGTAAAGAACCTTGCTAACCCCAACCGGGAATCGAACTCTGAATCTTCGAACTGGCCAGTCGACGCTCTACCGTTAAACTACTGGGACAAAATTGAAAGCTCTTATTGTTGAAGAGGACTCTATAACTTCTGGTTCATAAACAATTCTTGACACGTCAATTTCTCAGGATTGGTTATAGATAGAACTTAGACAATGAGTCAGATATGAATTCATCATAAAATTCTAGAGGGAAAAAGGGAACTCACTATGGAATCCCTGTTTTATATTTCTGGTTCTGGAGATGTCACTTGTTTGTGGAGATGTCATTTGATGTCAAACATCGACATTTTCATCGCAACAAGAACTGCAGTAGATAGAGCTTAGATGATGATTCTGGTGGATACAACATAAAATCCAAGAGGGAGTACTGGAGGTGGGAATACGGAGGTTCATACTGTCCTTTATTTAATTTCGGAACAATATTTTGTAAGAATTGACTATTTCTATTCTCGATTTCTTAATTTTCAAGCAGTCTCTTACTCGGGGAAAGAAGAGGTTAAATTTAAATAACTGCCGCGCAGATTGCGGACGGTAGAGGGAGCTGGCAACCAGGTTATATAAAGGCGAAGTGCGAAGCACGAGAGGATGCGAGATGGGCGGCGATGATACCAGTTGTTAATTGGAGCGTGGCGTGTGTGGATGCAGACGATGGTAGAAAAGGTGGACCATGTCCAGTCTGGCTTATTATGTGTAAATTACTTTAATGGAGTTTATTTTATGATTTCTACAGTTTAAGAATAAACTTGTTGTTTTTTTATCAAAAGATGCCTGCGTGTTCATTCCGACACTTTTACAAGTTTTCATTTTCCTTTAAGCGAAGTTTTAATTTCCCGGGATTGGCTTTAGATAGAGCTTAGATAATGACTCATATGGATTCAGTGTCAATTCTTGAGTTATTGCGTCACTTCCTTACGAATACAGTCTGTGAGTCTGGATGCGATATCTCATAAACGAATGAAGTGTTTAGAAAATAATTTGGTACGATTAATGCAATCAGGGATACTGAAACCCCATTGATTCGAGACGCAATCGAATGTTCAAGAAATACCCTCCCTCTCCGTAATTTTCGAATGAATTAAAAAAATCGGAATCTTTAATAATGATACATAAATAATCATATTCGACGTAATGTTTGATTAGAAAACAGGCGACACCCATTCCAGAACTCCAGCATGAACTGTTCACTAAATATAGCACGTTTATCAAATACATTTCAAATTTATTAATACAACAAGGACAATATAGGTGAGTGCAACAACAGATAGAAAAACCACAACCAAACCCAGAACACAATATTTTCTTATAATGCGGCCTAGGGATGTTTTCTTACAAAGATCATCCAGGTCGCTAAGACAAACTATAATAAGGAGAGATTGTCAACATGTGCAAAACAATAATTAAAAAAAACTATACTTAAAATAATTACTTAGAATAATGAAAGAATATAATTATCCGTATATAAATAAATCTAAATTTTCAGATTATACTTAAAAATACTATACGTGTATCCATACTGTTTTATTTCAGATTATAATTAAAATAGTTGAAACTGAATTTGAAACTGTACTGTATAATGAAACGGTATTGAGCTCATGGAATTAGAGAACCACCTCCAGGATCAGCTGAATAGGAAAGATAATATTTAAAGGTGATCTTTAAAAATTCAGAATATGATTATTTAAACCATGGAGAATGACTTACTTTTAGCTGTATCTTCGAATTCACTTTTTAAAAGATGCAATAAACGCAAACTTTCATAGATTGGTTAGAGCTGAACTGCACGATCCAGAAAGTTAGAGAGAGTAAATCCCTTTTCTTCCATGGTATGACCAGAAATTGAAAGCTTGAGATAAAATGTTTAAGGTATTAAATTCGATAAATTGGTTTGTTAGATAGTCCAGGCCGCGTTATGTTTAGTATAGTATGTATGCTTTAGGGAGTCGTATAAAAACATTTATGGCTCACATGTGTCTGTGGATACTAGGAACAGATGGAAGGATCGACGAAAGCGTATGTACGCCGGTTCCTGTTTCCCTATGTATGGTTTTGGTGTACTGAGGCGGGCGTAGCGCACGAAGCTCGCAGGTTTTGCTAGTTTTAGCATAAATCTGTTCCTCAGCGATCGAAAATATTACCGCATAGTCTTTTTATTTATTTATTACCCAGGCCATCCAGTTCATCCAAAGAGTATGGAGCGGTTACAAGGGACGGTCGGGAAAGACACAGAAATAACAATACACAAATATAATATACATAGAAATACAATAGAGGCAGAAAACAACACAAAAGAAAATATACAAAGAAAAAAAAACACTTTGAAAATTATTGGGATTGTTTTAAAAAATGAGGTAAATTCAAACAACTTGAAATCCCCATTGCAAGGAAAATTCGTTTTAAATAAAAAAGCAGAAATTTTTAAAACTTATTTTAAATACTAAATTACAATCAACTTAGATACATCAAAATGCTATTAAACGCAATAAAAGAAAAAACATGAAATATAACAATAGAAAAATTTACAGAAACAGCCTAAAACCAGAAAAAAAATTACGTTCATTAAGTAGTTGTCAATTTGATGATAATCAATCGTGCAGTAAAGAGATCAAATAATTTCAGACAGATATATTGAGTTAAAAGAAAAAGTCACATAAAATTTGGAACAGTGTAGAATTTTATTGAACCTATTGTTTAAAGAAGTAGCCAACACATTGCTAAGGACCCTTTTCAGAAATACTTTTGGCAATAAAAACACAGTTTTTGATATTTTCAATGGAGCGAAGGTTTTTATAAATATGTGCAAACCATAAGGGTTGATTGATTGAAGAAGGAAATATCCTCAGGGTCTTTATCTCAACGTCATCAGAAAGATCCCTTTTAAAACGGCTGTAAACAGAATTAGTACTCTCTGTTCTGCTCTATATTACTCTGAATGCAACTGATCTGTTACCGTAATTTTTCATCTCTCAACCTCTTCTGAATGATCGCTATTTTAATTTCTTCTGAATGATCTCTGTCTCAATCTCTTCTGAATGATTTCTGTCTCTATCTCAATCTGAATCTCTATCTTACTCTAACTGATACTGCATCATGTTAGAATCTGCAATAATTCTCTCTCTGTAATTGATCTGTCGCTTTGGTTCTTTCGTTGAAGTGTATCTGGAACCTTCTCACGGTTGCCACCTCCTTTTGCCTGAGGTCTGATATGCCTCATTGGCTACCATTGATTAAAAACCTCAGGGCGATGCGCCAACTATGTTCCATATTGGTTTAATTTTGGACCAATCCCGTGGCTTCACTTTAGCCTCCTCTTTTTATGGCTTACTGATGTTTCGAATCAGGGCCGCTGCAATACATTGGCGTCTTACAGTCTGGTGCCATTGTCTGACATGACAGGCATCATAAATTCACATGTAAAACTGTCCATTTGAATCCTGGTCTCACATTACAATCAATGGACAAAGTTATAGCAAACGCGTGCTCGTCCACGGGCGACAGAAGAACGAAATGCCTTAAATCCAGGCAACGTCGGGTTCATTTTCTAGTCTTTAATGGCACAAAATAACGCGCATCATTATTTGAAATGACACTGAATGTTTCACTTTTAATTCAATTTTCGTTTCCTTTTGATAACGGAACGTATTTTCAAATTTGGCGTAGCAGAAATGCGAAAAAAATAAAATATCTCGAGAACGGCTAGTTCCAGAGTATTGGGGTTGTTCTTATTCTTTTCATCGCCAAAATGACGTATAACACGAGAATTTAATTGACACATTTGAGCGTATTGTGAGGTCTAAATAACCTTTCGATTATTTCCCTCAGTTTTCATTATAATTTATGTTTACTTAAACTAACAATCTAACTGGTGCGATTGTTAGACGAATCACCGACTCAATCAGCATTTTCTGCGTTCCTACGGGAGAGTAGGAATATGTTTTTGGATCGGGGGAGTTCAGTAGGTCGTGCGTGTCTTGAGTGAGTTCTGGGAAGGAAAGAGGGCTACTTGACAAGTGGCCGTTGAGTAAAGCGTTTTTGGAATGAAGAAGGATTCGAGTAAGGGGGTGGATGGAAAACCCAGTGAATACAAAAATGACTAGGAAAGGTCTAGTATTCGGGTTTAGCCGCAATACGAGGTGAAATAAAAGAGGGCCAGTGGTAGGCATAAAAGCTTTATAATATAATCGTCTCCATTTAAGAAATATCACCAGCGCAGTTAATGGTAGTATCTTGTGTTCGTGAAATGTATTCTGGGGCGGGTACAATAGTAATGACTGTCTATGTCAACATTTGCATTTAAACAGCCAGCGGCTGTTATTTCTGTGAAGTGCGCAATAAATTTAGTTTGATTTATTCAGTGCAGTCCTGTGTGATTGCCCTTCGACCGAAAGGTCTGAATATCAAAGAATCAAAGTTTGAGGTAAGTCACTTTGGACATATCGAAGATTCATCCTCAAGAACGCTCTCTAAAGAGGATAAAGATACATTTGGTCTTTACAGTAAGCAGATTTTCATTTAATACTTTTACGAGTTTTGCGGGCCATTTCCCCAAAAAGCAGGTTCTGGTATCCCGAATCGTACCGATATCGAATCGGCACTAGGGTAGTCCAAAAGCTTATCAAATTTATGAAATTGGGTCCAATAGTTTTTGAGGTAGGGTGGATACACACTTGGCACACACAGACGTCACGCTGAAAATAGTTTTTTTAGTGTTCCGGAACTTCCAAAGCGTGTAGACCCTTCGAAAACTCGAGTTGCGATTTTCGACATGACCCCAATGTTTTCCCTATACTTTACCATGTATTGCGGGGAAAGTAATAGCTGAAGGTGATCAGCCAGATTGTCAATTACTCGTCAATCTGACATTAGAGGGTGGAGAATGCAGAGAGAATGCTTCGACGGTAAGAGCTTTCGATTCCGTCCCAGCAGCTCAACGGTAACCAATTCGAAGTTCCAGGGTTCGATTGCCAGTTGGGGCAGCAAGGTTCTTTAAAAAAATCTCCGCTGTCTAAGCGCATGAGACAATCTTGATAACTGCTCAGATAACCTTTGTGCTTTGAGATGATTCATGATTCCATGACATGATTCCAATACTTTTCCTATACATCACCATATATTGCAGGGAAAGTAAAAATTAAAAGTTCATATTTATCATCCTATAGAAACTGTACACTGTCGTCCATTCTGTTTCTTTTCATTGGCGTTCTTGCCTTCAGCACTAAACAAATCTATCTGGGATTTATTTAATCGTTAAACTATTTCAAATTCTTTCAAAGCGTACTATATTTCAGAATCTTCAAAACGATCCACGGCGTTTTTTTTTGCAGAGAATTTATTGGCAACGTTCCAGGTTGAGATGATGTTCTCTCTGAACGTTGGAATTGCCTTTTTTTCTGTTTCCCGCCATAGCAAGTTGGTACAGTTAAGAAAAATCACAAACCCTCTTTGTTTTTAATTAATAACGTAATGCAGCCATGATATGATATTGTTTATTTCCAGATCTGTCATTATGGGGAACATAACTCCTCCTCATCCTCCCGCCTGCAGCATTTGCGCTCCTAAAATCTCCAAACACATGCAGACCACTCACCCCTCACCATCTATATTATTAATTACTTTTCGACAACAACATAAATTTATGACAATTTGTACGAAAATGCGATAATTACAGGCAAATAACCTTAATATTGTCACTCAACAAAAAACAAAAAAATTAAGTTTTGTTGTTGGTGAAAAAAAAATTCTGATGTGGGCAGCACATGACTTTCCCTGCAGACTCAAATTCATTTTTCTTTATTTCATTAATAATTCATTAAATTGAGTTTAATTGCACAAAATAACACTAAATTTGCATTTGTAATTCAATTTTTGTTTTTATTTGGTAATTGGACATTTTCCCAAAGGCATAATAACAAAAATGCGTAAAATCACAAACATCTCGAGAACGGTTAGGCTTAGAGTAATGAAGTTGGTCTTATTTTTTTCCTTGTAAAAAATTGCATATAAAATCAGCATTTAATTGATACCTTTGAGCATGTGTAGTCTATTTATTTTTAGATTTTTGCAATTTTTGCGGGCCATTTCGTAAAAAAAGGCAGGTTGTTCTCTTCCAAATCGTACCAAAATCGAATCAGCACCAGAGTATCCCACAACTAACGTATCTACCAAATTTTGTGAAAATTGGTCAATTAGTATTTCAACTAGAGTGGATACATGAGATTTCTACTGACCATTTCGCAAAAGAAGGCGGGTTTTTTTTCCGAATTGCACCAAAATCTAATCAGCACCAGGTTCACACCCGAGTGACTTTCTTACCAACTTTTATGAAATTCGTTCCATTAGTTTTTGAGTTAGAGTGGATACCTACATTGCACAGACACACACACAGACGTCACTCTAAAAATAGTTTTTCGTATTCTAGAGGTCCCAAAACGTGTAGATCCGTCGAAAAAAACTCGAGTTGCTATTTTAGTCATGATTCCAGTACTTTCCCTATACATTACCATGTATTGCAGAGAAAATAAAAATTCACGTTAATTTATAGAAGACGGTAAAAGAAACGCAGATAAAAAAACAAAATTTTCATACTTTTAATAGCAATCTTCAGATTAAAAGGATTATATTTCATGACGTTAATTTAATTATAAAGCTGTTTTCATAATTTTAGAGATAGAAGCACAAACAACGATCGGGTTACGTTATCGGATTTTGAATGGTATTTATTGCAGAAAGACTCAAAAAACGACGAACTCACGTTAGTTTAGACTACAATGCCAATCACTATATTTTAACCATACTCAGATAATGATTGAATCCCTTTTGTTTGGAGGCTTGTGTAACGATTGGGTCACGTAGAAAAACGTAATTTGTCTTAATTTGGGAGTACAGATCTTTGAATAAAATTTGTCAAACAATTGTTTTTTAAAAGTTAACATATTTTTAATTATTTGTAGTTAAAGGGAACTTTAGACCACAATTGGCTTCAAAACACTTTTTGTCTCGAAGATCGCAGAGGGTACGATTGATTGTCAAAGGAAATAACAACTCGCGACGGAATTCCAACTGTTAAAAATTGACTGGGAATTAAAAATACAAAATTCTAATATATTTAAATTCATAGCTATATGCTTCAAATTCAATATGTAGGCATATGTCCTTACTAAAAATAATGTTTGTAAAATTATGCATACTGATAATAATTACTTGACTTACGATTTCAATCTGATAATGATTATATGGGTCTTTTTCAAGGAGTAATTTTTTCATTTTGTTCCGATTTATTTTTAGAGTAACTGTATATATGGATAAACGTGTAAACAAACTGCAATTGTGCATATGCATTTGAGATATATAAAAATATTTACTTTCTCAAACGCAATATTTTGCGAAATAATTCTTTTCACGAAAAATTCCGATTTCGAGAATTTGATGATAATATATGTTTTAGGACCTCTTGAACATGTTTTGACTATTTTTAGAGTGATGTCCACCTGTCTGTCTGTTTATCTTCTGGTATCTGTCGTTTGTCTGTAGTCTATTTATCGCGTACACTATAGTTGACACACATATTAATGGATTTTCATGAAACTTTTATCCTGCTTTGTAAACAAAAAATCTAGAACTAGATAAAATTCTTTTTAATTCCAGCAAAAACTTATTCGAAATTTTATATTTCCATAACAGGGCTAGCATACTATAATTGCGATAATTTGGAATAGCGATGCAGATTTTTGCTTTAAAAAAAATAATCATGTATAAAGCATTGATTATGAAACATTTTCCAACTGAAATGCAATTTTATTTAAGCATCTGTAAAACGCGATACGTTCAGCGCTGATACATTTTAAATTATTACAGCACTACAATAATTTATTATATTTGAAAACTTAAAACTTCATCGAAAAAAATGAACTTCATTCACATGACGTATAAATCGTCTGGCTCTCTATGTAAAAGCAATGAATATTTGCTTTGCATTCATATATATCACTTTTATTCTAGACTCCAAAGCTAAATAATTTTAAGTGAAAAAATCCAGCAATTCCTATACAACTCATCTTACAATCACTTGTTTACATTCTGTATCCATTAAAATTAAGGCTTCGTTGTAGAAATAATCAAAGTTTAATGATCTTCTTCTTCAACCCAGACTGCCCGACCTACCAGAAAGGTATAAGGTATCTGTTTGGACGGCCGGAAAGTGCTATCCAATTTAGACCGGAACCCAGTGGGGGAGGCATCCACAGCGACCGTACCCTCCTTCCCCTACCATCACCCTCTCGGAAGGACTTACGGACCCACATGTTTAATGTGATCGTACTCCATTTGTTGCATCCAAAGTTTGATGATCATTTAAACTCAAAAATATTGTAATTGCGTTGGCGCAGAATATAGATGCACAGAAAATACGCGAAAATAAAGCGGTTTTAGGACGGATGCAATACTAAATATAAATTTAAAAGAACTTTAAAAATCACGATTTTTACAGTAAGAAAAAAAGGGGGGAATTTTAACTTCACTTAAAAATGTTTGAAAAATGAGGTCCCATAGGGTTCAATGTGTTTCAATTTTTCAACCTGGGTTCAATCGAAATTTAATTGGGTGATATTATTCATTTACATTCCCATATGTCCCACAGACCGTCTCAACAATATACTAAAATTTCATTTTGATAAAGTCATTTTGACCGTAGTTATCGCAAACGGACAGAGTGAACAAAGTCATAAATACTTTTCAACTATGTTATAAAGGGTTAAAAAAGGATGGTTAAAAATTAATTCTAGTATGAGAATGTCTAGTTGAACTCCATTCGACTTAATTTTGCTTACTTTAATGCTAAAGAGATCAAATTTCAAAGGAGATTCTTTTTTTTGTGTGTGTGTATTTTTATATGATTTTTTATTTGCATGTGATTAATTGTTTATTTCATTTCTGAAATTTTTTTTAAGTAAATCTTTATTGATCGTAGTGCAGAAAAATAGGGGCCACCACTATATATTTGTAGCAAAAATATAGATTAGTGTTTTAAAAAAGACATATCATTGTCTCTTTCTTAGAAATGCATTTTAAGAAGATTCAATAAAGCTGTTTTATTTTTTTATTTTTTAATTTTTTCTGGTAACTTTTATGGCATTTTTTTTGTTGTATTTTATTGCCATTTCAACCCACGCTGCCTGCAGAAGAAACGAATCGTGCTAACTCAATGAGTTGGCTACACATTTAATAAAAGTTCTTAATATTAAAATTCAAAGTACTGAAATAAAATGGCGTAAATAAAAATGGCACAAATTGAATAGTTCTGTTAAGATGGAAATGGCGGTATGTAAAACAATATTTAAAAATTTTTATAGGCTGTATGATAATTATTTTGCATATACATAGTTTGGCAAAAAGTTGTGAGTATATCATCGCATTCTAACAACAACAAAAGTTTTAGTTTCAATTACTACATTATTTCATTTTTCTGTCTTTCGACCCAGAAGATGTAAACTGTCTGTTTGGACAGCAGGGACAGTGTCACTCAATTTAGACCAGAACCCAGTTTTGGCGAAATAAACAGGGACCGTACCCTCCTTCCTCTTTTACTAACCTTTCAGAAGAATTTTCGGACCCGCATATTTGGCGTGCTCTTACACCGCGTAAACACGGGGATAGTTTGGTCAGTGCCGGGAATCGAAATCCGATCCTCCGAGTGCAATCCCCGTGCCGTGACTATGCTGTTATTTTTCAAGCAAACTCATAAAAATTGCAAACGCATTTCCAGAGTTTTCTTCCCTGTGGATTGCATCCGAAATATTTAGAGATATTAAACAATGTATTGGACTGCATCGTATATTATAGGATATTTACGCACTGCGCATGCCAGTGCTTCGGTGCGGTTCAGCCACATCTTATCTCTTTGAGAGTGGATCGCTTTTAACACTTATAATATAGATGAAGTGTTTATGATTTTGGTCCTTCTGTCTGTCTGTCCGTTCGCACGATAACTACCGTAAAAATCTGATGTGGGCAACACATGACTTTCCTTATATAATGTAATTAATTTACTACTTTTACAGTAAAAAAATAGGTTTTTCTTTTAGTAGATACTAATATTCTTTCCAAGATATTGAATTTTCGACAAATTGAATTTCGATTTTTTTTTTCATTTGGCGAGATTTTCGTTAATTTGGCAAATTTCAAAAAGTCGCCAAGTTGGCGATATTCCGCCAAATTCGTCGCCAAAATCTCGCCAAGCGTTATGGACAAGGAAATAAGTTGTTCTTACAGCAGATAAATGAATATTGGCGTTCAAATACAAAAGTATTACTCAAAGTATATTTTTTCATGAATGGAACGAGCTAGATACACGAGAATGATGTCACCCAATTTATCGCATGGTATTACATATGAAAAGTGAACATGTTTCTCAGTAGCAAATATTTTTTTTTCATTTTATATGACTTTTTAATAATTCTTTTGAAAAATGTGCAATATCTAGAGAACGGTTCATGTTAGCGTTCTAAAGTTTATGTCAATCGTTTTCTAAGGAAAAATTACATAAGAAATGTCTATTTGCTTAACTTTATTAGCGGTTTTGATTTTTTGACGATTTTTTCAAAATTTTACTCGAAAATTTAGGGGGTTCTGAACATTCGATTGCGTATAAAAACAATAGACTTTCAGCGTTTACAGATTGTAATTTTTGTACCAAAATTCGTTCGAATTGGTCCATTCGTTCGTCAGTTATCGTCTCCACGGACTCACTGACATACACGCACACACACACAGACATCACTTCAAAAACGTTTGATTCGTGGTCAGGGATGCTTGAAACGTGCTCTCCCGTCGAAAACTCGATTTCGAATTTTCGACCCCGTCACAATACTTTCCTTATACATTATGTATATAAGGAAAATAAAAATGACTTTATCAAATTGAAATTTTAGTATGTTGTTGAGACTGTGTGTGGGACATATGGGAATGTAAATGAATAACATCACCCAATTAGTTTTGTATTGAACCCGGGTTGAAAAAGAAAAATACATTGAACCCGGGACCTAATTTCTCAAACATTTTTTCAGCAAAATTAAAATTCACAAATTGCTTCGAAACTTTTAGTAAATATTCAAATTATCCCATAAAATATTAAAAAAAAATTTCAGCAAAATAGGTTCAGTAGTTTTTAAAATAAAAATAAAAATATTAATTACACCCATATTATTATATGAAGGAATCCCGTGACCCACTTCAAAATAAAATAGTTCATCCATCTTTTTTTCCTAGTGTGAAAATCGTGATTTTTAAAGTTCTTTTGAATTTATATTGCGTGTTGCATCCTTCCTAATAATCCGTCCTAATCGCCGAAGAAATAAACTTCTGATACAAAATGTGCATAAAATTACCTCATACAGTATGAGAAAATAAGTATTTCCCAACCCAAAGAATACAAAGTAAAACAATCTGGACCTAAATTCACGTATGGGTCACATAATATATTTCATATTGAATCTCTCTTTACCACTAAACAAATTTGAGATTTATTTAATCGTTAAAAAAAAAAAATTCACAGCTATATGTTTTCTTGAATGGCCATAACACATTCATCTAAAATGGACTATTTTAGAATCTTCTAAATCTAAATGTTCCACTGGATTTTGTCCGGAGAATGCCTCTTTGGCACCGTTCCAGATTGAGTTGGCTGTGCATTCCCGGCGTTGGAGTGAGGCTTCTCTCTTTTGCGACCTAGACATTGAAAGGAGAGGAATTAAGATAGTAAAATAGTTTGTGTTTAATTAATATAAGAATAACGAATGGGATTCTATAGACAGTAAATTTTTATTACTTTCCTACATACATTGTATAATGTAAGGTGAAAGTAATTAAAGTGGGTCGAAAATTCGAATTCTAGTTTCCGTCGAAAAAGTTCGTTTCAAGTATCCCTGCAGTCGAATCGAACGCTTTTGAGGCAATACCTGTGTATGTGTGAGTGAGTTTGTGAGTCGGTGTTTATGTTAGTGTGTGCGATTAGTGTGTATGTCCTTGAGTCTGCGGATGTGATATCTCTCGAACGAAAAATGCGTTTCGGAAATAATTTGGTACGATTACTACAATCAGTGGATTCTGGGATTATATTAATTTTAAACGTAATCGAATGTTCCAAAGCCTCTCTAATTTTGCAATGGAGTTTTGAAAATATCATTAAAAATCAGAACCTTCAATATTGATAAATAAATTATCATTTCTGTCGTAATTTCTTTTAGAAAAAGAATGATATAGATAGATTTTAGAACGCTAGTATCAACCGTTCTCTAGAAATTGCACGATTTATGAATGAGTTTTTGAAAATAAATAAATAAATAAATCAGCAATTTCAATATAATTTAAATAAATTATCATATAACTAATTTTTCATCAGAGGACGAATGATACAAACTCTAGAACGCTAGCATGTATCGTTCTCGAGACATTGCAAGTTTTTCAAATGATTTTATCAAAAATACACATATATAAAATAAAAAAACATTAGTAAGTACGAATGTTATCCAATAAGTTCACTTTCCATGAGCAATATGCAGAGTTTAATTAAAGCTTGCTATTTAGTCCCAACGCTAGAGCTCAACGGTAGAGCTACGGCTGGCCAGTTCGGAGATCAAGGGTTCGATTCCCAGTTGGGGCAGCAAGGCTCTTCACAATGGCACCCAAAGAAATTAACCCTGTATGTTAGTGTAAATATGTCGGAAGTCTAAAGACCCCAGACCGTGCGACTCACATAGTGGGTTTAGAGTAGCTAGTTGCACGGCCGGGAAAGGATACCTCCTGCACTCAGGAGGCACCCAAGGTCTACCATCCCGCCAAACGAACATTTATTTAGATCTAAAAAGACAACAATTGATGAAAAATATTGTGATTAAACAGAGAGTTTTACATTATATTTGAACTTGACAAGTGCGCCCATTTTTTAAATATGGGAAAAAGGTTATTGCGAATTTAGATAAAAAGATCATTGAAAAATAAAATTTAGAGTGAGGTATAATAACATAATGAAAAATATAGATTAAAATTAAAGAAAATAATAAAATTTTAAAAGTAAAATTTAGAAAAAATATAAAAAAGAAAATATATGAAAAGGGAAAAAAATTAGGCACATGAAAATCGAAAACAGAAATTTAGAATAAAATTTAGAAAAGAAAAATTAGAAAATATACAAATAAAAAGGTTAAAAAAAAGAAACAACCGAGAAAATAAGAATAGTTGACATAGCTTTTTTTTTCTTTTATTATTATTATTTTATTTATTTATTTTTTGAACAGAAAATATGGAGGGAACACAATAAGTTCATATAAGTTAATAAGAATGAAATAAAGGGATTCATTGATCAAAATTAACTGAGAGCAGAATCTACTCATAAGTTTAGTTCACTTTATTAGAAATTTCCATGGCAACAAGAATACAGTTTTTAATTTTATCTACTGAAGAGGGATTTGAACGAACTTTGGAGAACCAAATTGGTTTATTAGAGGGAGAGGGTTTGCAGCGATGAAATTTTTTAGAAAAAGGACAATCGAAAATGTAATGATCAACGTCACCGAATTCATTGCAAATACAGTTAGAGGTGAATTTAATTTTGAAAAAGTATAGGTAATCAAGAAAGGGGCCATGATCAGTAAGAAAGTAAATGAGGTATTTATTAAAAATTTGGAAATTAGGATTCACGATAGGGAGGTATGTTGGAGGTCTGAAATTGACCCCAGTACGATTAGTACGGATTCAGTTCAAAGGTAGAGCTCTTTACAAATACTATGTAACCGATCTGTTTTCGAGGATTTGGCTTACGCCATTCATAAGAGGAGATATTTTTTTGTAAATGTTCTTTTTTTGACTCCCAGTAGTTCGCCAATGGTCATTTATTTCACGGAATATTATTAAAATGTCCATTGCATTTTTATGGGGATTTTGCTCGTGAGTATAAGTAATCCATTGATTTTGGACTAATGAAAAGGCTGCCAAAATCACTCAATTGACGTGGTTTTTATTTGTGGCGAAAAACATTTTTCTGTGGATCTTATACATCATAATTTCGAAGTGTAAAAAGTTATGTAAAATTTGCATTATGTAGAGGTAGAGTCTTGTCCGGTTCACACACAAGTTTTTAATTAATTTTATTCATTAATCAATACATTTTCAAATAATTAATGCCTAACTATATCAGCGAAAGAAACTAATACTCGACCGCTAAAGAAATAAACTTCGGATACAATGTGCGTAAAACACATCGTACAATACGACGAAATAAATATTCCTCAACCCAAAGAATACAAAGTAAAACAATCCGGACGTAAATTCACGTATGGGTCACATAATATATTTAATATTGAATTTCTCTTTCACCACTAAACAAATCTGAGATTTATTTAATCGTTAAAAAAATCCTTCAGAGCCATACGTTATCCAGAATGGCCATAACACATTCTTCTAAAGACTATATGTTAGAGTCTTCAAAATGTTCCACGGGATTTTTCCCGGGGAATTACTCCTTGGCACCGTTCCAGATTGAGATGGCGAATGCATTCCCGACGTTGGAGTTATGCTACTCTTTGGCGACCTAGACATTGAAAGGAAGGGAATTAAGAAAGATCGTAAAATAGTTTGTGTGTAATTAATATGAAGATAGCGAATGACATTGTATAGACAGTAGCAATCTAAACCGTAACATTTCTATTACTTTCCTACATGCATAGTATAATGTATGGATAAAGTATTGTGATGGGGGTCAAAAATTCGATTTCCAGCTTTCGACATGAGTCCGTTTCGAGCATCTCCGAAAGAATTTAGTCGAATCGATTGTTTTTTAGGGGATGCCTGTGTATGTGTGAGTGTGTGTGTTTGTAAGTGTGTGTGAGAGAGAGTGTGTGTGTATGTGAGTTGGTGTTTATGTTAGTGAGTGTGTGTGTATGTGAAAGTGTGTGTGTGTGTGTGTGTGTATGTGTGAATGTGAAAGTGTGTGTGTGTATGTGTGTGAGTGTGTGTATCTGAGTCGGTGTTTATGTTAGCGAGTGTGTGTGTGTGTGATTGAGTGTGTGTATGTGAATCGGTGTTTATGTTAGTGCGCGTGTGTGTGTATGTGAGAGTGTGTGTGTATGTGAGAGAGTGTGAATATGTGAGTGTCTGTGTGAGTGTGTGTATGAGAGCCGGTGTTGACGTTAGTGAGTGTGTGTGTATGTGAGAGTGTGTGTGTGTGTGTGTGTGTCTGTGAGTGTGTGTGTGTGTGTGTCTGTGAGTGTGTGCGTGACTCGGTGTTTATATTAGTGAGTGTGTGTGTTTGTGAAAGTGTGTGAGTGTGTGTGTGTGTGTGTGTGTTTGAGTGTGTGTATGTGAGTCGGTGTTTATGTTAGTAAGTGTGTGTGTATGTGAGAGAATGAGTGTGTGTATGTGAATAAGTGTTTATGTTATTGAGTATGTGAGTGTGTGTGTGTATGTAAGTGTGTCTCTGTGTGTGTGTATGTGTGTGTCTGTGAGCGTGTGTGTGTGAGAGTGTATGTGTGTGAGTCGGTGTTTATAATAGTGAGTGTGTGTGTATGTGAAAGTGTGTGAGTGTGTGTGTGTTTGAGTGTGTGTATGTGAATCGGTGTTTATGTTGGTAAGTGTGTGTGTATGTGAGTAAGTGTTTATGTTATTGAGTGTGTGTATGTGAGTCGGTGTTTATGTTAGTGAGTGTGTGTTAGTGTGTATATCCACGAGTGTGTGTATGCGAGTTGATGTTTATGTTAGTGAGTGTGTGTTAGTGTGTATATCCATGAGTATGTGAACGAGATATCTTACGAACGAATGAAGCGTTTCGAAAATAATTTGGTAGGATTGTTACAATCAGTGGATACTGGGATGTTATTTATTTTGAACGCAATCAAATGTTAGAAATTCCCTCTAATTTTCCAATGGATTGTTGAAAACATCATTAACAAATCAGGACCTTAATTAAAAGAAGAGAGAAAGTGAGAAAAGGCAGTTGCATCCAAATGCTGAGAATGCGTAACAGAAAATCATTGTTGTTATAATATGAAGATCTGGGTCATTTGATCTTGGCGACACATTTGCGTACTTTGGTGACGATTTGGGAGGAAGATTGCCAAATTGGCGATTTTTGGAAATTTTTTCGAATTTGGTTGATTTGTTAATAACTTCATGATTTAATACAACGTAGCTGAAAAGTGTTTATTACTGCATTCATTCTATCTGTCCGTCTGTCCGTTCGCACGATAACTGCTGTAAAAATGACTTTATCAAAATGAAATTTTACTATGTTGTTGAGACGGTCTGTGGAACATATGGGAATGTAAATGGATAACATCACCCAATTAGTTTCGGATTGAACCGCGGTTGAAAAAATGAAATATATTGAACCCTATGGGACCTAATTTAAATATTTTTTAAGCGAAATTAAAATTCACAAATTGTTTTGAAAAATTTAGAAAATATTCAAATTATCCCATAAAATATATAAAAAAAAATTCAGCAAAATATGTTTGGTAGTTTTTAAAATAAAAATTAAAATAGTAATTACACCCATATTTTATGAAGAGATCACGTAACCCACTTCAAAATAAAGTAAGGCATCCATCTTTCTTTCCCAGTGTCAAAATCGTGATTTTTAAAGTTCTTTTAAATTTATATTGAGTGTTGCATCCGTCCTAAAACCGCTTTATTTTTGCGTATCTTATGTGCATCTGTATTCTGCACCAAAGCAATTATAATATTTTTGTGTTTAAATAATCATCAAAGTTTGATTATTTCTACAACGAAGCCTAATTTTAATGGATGCAGAATGTAAACAAGCGATTGTAAGATGAGTTGTATAAGAATTGCTGAATTTTTTTCACGCAAAATTATTTAACTTTGGAGTCTGGAATAAATGTTTATGAATGAAATATTCATTGCTTTTACATAGAGAGTCAGACGATTTATATTTCGATGATGTCATTTGAATAAAGTTCATTTTTTTCGATGAAGTTTTAAGTTTTCAAGTAAAATAAGTTATTGTAGTTCTGTGATAATTTAAAAAATATCACCGCTGAATGTATCCCATTTTAGCGATATTTAAATGAAATTGCATTTCAGTTGGAAAGTGTTTCATAATCAGTGCTTTATGCATTATTGGTTTTTCTTGTATATAATTTCAAATAGAAATAAATCATCTTTACGAATCTGTGTGATTCAACAACTATCGAGCGACCTCACTAAACTACCACTAAGTACTACTACTACTACTAAGGGGTACATACACTATCCGACACAGAAAATCCAACACAATGAAGGAGTGAATGGAATGTGATGATAACGGACACACAGACAGATATTACATATATAAATAAGTGATGTTGATTTCAGAAGGATGGTGTAATACAGTATTGACATAGACAGGGTGATCAGTAAGCAGTAGGACCACCTTTCCCGGCGATAGAAGCAGCAACCCTTCTAGAAAAAGATGCAATAAGCATGCTGTAGATTTCTGAGGGATGGATGATCATATGCCTTCAACCATTGTCCACAGGTCGTCCTCTGTTTGAGGCCGGGGCAGGGCAGTCAAACAAAGGTCAATTTCGTCCCATACATGCTCGATGGGTAAGAGATCTGGAGACAGCGGAGGCCAAGAAAGCACCTGGATGTCTTGAAAGGCTTATCTTCCGATAGTTGCCTTGTGCGGTTGTACATTATCGTGCTGGAAAATAGCATTTTGCAACCGCTGAATGTAAGGCAGTGCAATCGGCAGCAACACCATATCCACATATCGTCGTGTCGTCATTGTGCCGCTGATACGAACCAGAGGTGACCCGCCATCGAAGCCGATGATGGCACTCCAAACCATGATGCTGCGTTGTCGAGCAGTGTGGCATTCAAAAGTCACAGCAGGATTGGATCTGTTTCCACGTCGCCTCCAGACCACATGGCGACTGTCATTCGACAGACAGAACCGAGACTCGTCGCTGAACACTTTCCTGTCCCATTCAGTCGTCCAAAAGGCTCGGGGCGGACCCCATTGCAATCTCTCACCTAGATGTCTTATCGTCAATGGCAGTCTTCGTAAAAGACGGTATGAGTGCAAGCCGCTTTCGACCAATCGTCGAGAAACTGTTCTAGCTGATAATGGAACATCCGATGTACCCTGCAAATTCTGCAGAATTTCGACAGCCGTCGTTTGTGTGAAGTCGTCGACAGTGGACGCATCCACGCGTGTTTCAGCGGCGATACGCCGGTACGACCCCCCAGTCGTACGTAGACCTAAAATAAATCTCCTCACACGATCGTCTAAGGTTACCTTACGGCTTTCTGATAGGTCGGATAGTCTGGGTCTCAACATCAACAACAACACGATCGTCTAAATGCAGTAACAAACTTCGGCGTCGTCAGCCAGGCATCTCTTTAACAACACGTGCCTTCTGAAAGGAAAAACTGCCCTGAAAACGGGTTTCCGTAGACGACTGACAAGCTGTTGGCTCATCTGTCATTTCCATCCCTTTTATCCCGTGCTCTGGTCACGTGACCTACGTGAATTTCAGATCATTTGCATTCGTCATCCAGCTGCGTTTGTCTCGCAATGTGCATAATTATACGGCCAAAGCTTCATGGTGTTATATTTTCTATGTCGGGTAGCGTCTTTAGAACCGAAAGTGGGCCTCTTTAGTGAATACCTTACCCCTTTTGGAATTTGATGTTATATCCATATCAGTCATAATCAAAACTATTATCTATAGCCGATACTGACAAATAGATGTTACAGTTGAAATGTAAATTTTTGAATAAGAAGTGACGTTTCCAGAACCGGAAGTGGAAATCCTTGGTAACTTATCCAATCCTTCTTTTGGAATTTGTTCAATTCATATCAGCCATTAATTAACTTTATATATATAACCAATCCTGAGTAATAGATGTTTCAAGGAAAATTTTTGAACCGGAATTTGAAGAAAACGGAAGAAGAAGTTCTTAGTGACCGCCTCCTCCCCATCGCTTCCAAAATTCGAAGTTAAAATCATATATTATCATTTTTGCACTATTTACAGCCAATTTTAAGAAATAGATGTTTCGTAGAAAATGAAACTTTTTGAACCAAAAGTTGAAAAATAACTGGAAATAAAATTCCGTAGTAAACCTTCCTTCTGCCATCAAAATTCGATGTTGAATCCATATCATTTTGGCTCTATTCATCCTTAGTGAACCCTTCGACCTCCTCCATAATTTGATCTGAATTTATATCAGCCATTACTTACGCTTAGAAGCTAAGTCATTACCTAAGCTTAGAAGCTAAGTCATTACCTAAGCTAGCTCTATAGAATATCCTGAGAAATAGCTGCTTGAAAACATTACTTGGGAAAAATATAGCAAAATTTTTGCCACTAGGGAGGAAAATAAAGGTTCGCATACTTAGGCAACGGCCTGGATCCACCTATACCTAAAGCAGACATTTCAGAAGAACAAATGCCTATAGTGCAATAAACACTAAGTACTTTCTTTACATTGTTCAAAAAGTAACAACCCCTTGATGCAAACATTGTCGAAAAGTCCCCAATTCATACACCACCTTCTTTCAAACTCACTGTTTCGTCATCAACCTTCCTTGTCCAGAACAAACGATTTTTCTGGGGATGGAGCAGCGGGCTACTAACTACTCCCTTTGATCTTTTCCGTGGGTACAATAATCAATCAACGCTTTTGCTCCCTTTCCACTCTCGAACATCATGTTTCCCCTCGATCGACGACTTTCAGTTTTAAGAGTAAAGCAGCAAAATTCTCTGTTTTAATTATAAAAATACAAAGGATGCGTGCAGCACATGTCTTTACATAATGCAATAATTTTATTTCTTCACTGCGAAATAACCATGTGCAAGATTCAACGCACAATGTTTTTGGAATCGAATAAATATGACGTAATTGAAATAGGGCGGTTTTAGAAATCTGTGAGTTTAAACACAATGACCTTCTGTTTCCTTCTGACAAACAAATGACCTTCTCCTTTCTTCTGACAAACAAAATGACCTTCTCTTTCCTTCTGACAAACAAAATGACCTTCTGTTTCTTTCTGACAAAAAAATTACCTCCTGTTTCCTTTTGATAAACAAAATGATCTTCTGTTTCCCTCTGACAAACAAAATGACTTTCTGTTTTCTTCTAACAAACAAAATAACCTTCTGTTTTCTTCTAACAAAATGATCTTCTGTTTGAAAAACAAAATGAACTTTTGTTTCCGTCTGACAAACAAAATGATCTTCTGTTTCTTTCTGACAAATAAAATGACCTTCTGCTTCTTTCTGACAACCAAAATCATTTTCTGTTTCTTTCTGATAAACAAAATGACCTTCTGTTTCCTTCTGACAAACAAAATTACCTTCTGTTTCCGTCTGACAAACGAAATGACTTTCTGGTTTCTTCTAACAAACAAAATAATCCTCTGTTTCCTTCTATCAAAATGATATTCTGTCTGAAAAACAAAATTACCTTTTATTTCATTCTGACAAACAAAATGATCTTCTGTTTCTTTATGACAAACAAACTGATCTACTGTTGACAAAAAATAATCTTTTGTTTCTTTCTGAGAAACAAAATGGACTTCTGTTTACTTTTGATACATAAAATGACCTTCTGTTTCCTTTTGAAAAGCAAAATGATCTTCTGTTTCCTTCCGACAAGTAAAACGATCTTCTGTTTCCTTCTGAGAAACAAAATGACCTTCTGTTTCCTTCTGGAAAACAAAATGACCTTCTATTTCCTTTAGACAAAAAAAACGATCTCCTGATTCCTTCCGACAAACGAAATGACTTTCGGTTTTTGTGTTGACAAAAAAAAAAAGACTTTCTGTTTCCTTCTAACAAAAAAATAACTTTCGGTTTTCGTGTTGACAAAAAAAAAAGACTTTCTGTTTCCTTCTAACAAACAAAATAACCTTCTGTTTCCTTCTGACAAAATGATCTTCTATCTGAAAAACAAAATGGCATTTCTTTCGTTCTGACAATCAGCATGATCGTCTTTTTCTTTCTGACAAATAAAATGACTTTCTGTTTCCTTCTGACAAATGAAAAGATCTCCTGCGTCTTTCTGACAAACAAAACGACCTCTGTTTCCATTCTTTTTGACAAACAAAATGACTTTCTGTTTCCTTCTAACAAACGAAATAACCTTCTGTTCCTTCTGTCAAAATGATCTTCTGTCTGATCTTCTGAAAAACAAGCTGACCTTCTGTTTCTTTCTGACAAACAAAATGATCTTCTGTTTCTTTCTGATAAACAAAGTGAGAACTTCTGTTTCCTTCTGACAAACAAAATAATTTTCTGTTTCTTTCTGACAAACAAAATGACCTTCTGTTTTCTTTTGATAAATAAATGACCTTCTGTTTCCTTCTGAAAAGCAAAATGACCTTCTGTTTCCTTTTGACAAACAAAACGATCTTCTGTTTCCTTCTGACAAAATGATCTTCTGTCTAACAAATAAAATAACCTTCTGTTTCCTCCTGATAAACAAAATGATCTCTTGTTTCCTTCTGACAAACAAAATGACTTTCTGTTTCCTTCTAACAAACAAAATAACCTACTGTTTCCTTCTGTCAAAATGATCTTCTGCCTGATAAACAAAATGACATTTTTTCCTTCTGACAAACAACACGATCTTCTGTTTCTTTCTGACAAATAATATGACCTTCTGTTTCTTGCTGATAAACAAAATGATCTCCTGTTTCCTTCTGACAAACAAAATAATCTTCTGTTTCTTTTTGACAAACAAAATGACCTTCTGTTTTCTTTTGATAAATACAATGACCTTCTGTTTTCTTCTGAAAAGCAAAATTACATGCTGTTTTCTTTTGACAAACAAAACGATCTTCTGTTTCCTTCTGACAAAATGATCTTCTGTCTGAAAAACAAAATGACATTTTTTCCTTCTGACAAACAACACGATCTTCTGTTTCCTTCTGACAAATAAAATGACCTTCTGTTTCCTTCTGATAAACAAAATGATCTCGTGTTTCCTTCTGACAAACAAAATAACTTTCTGTTTCCTTCTGTCAAAATGATCTTCTGCCTGATAAACAAAATGAACTTATGTTTCCTTCTGACAAACAAAATAATCTTCCGTTTCCTTCTTACAAACAAAATAATCTTCTGGTTCTTTCTGACAAACAAAATGACCTTCCCATTTCTTTTGATAAACAAAATGACCTTCTGTTTCCTTCTAACAAACAAAATGACCTTCTCTTTCCTTCTGACGTAAAGGATATTCTGTCTGAAAAACAAAATGACATTTTGTTTCCTTCTGACACACAACACGATCTTCTGTTTCGTTCTGACAAATAAAATGACCTTCTGTTTCCTTCAGACTAACAAAATGATCTTCTGCTTCCTTCTAACAAACAAAATGATCTTCTGTGTCCTTCTGACAAACCAAAATGGCCTTCTGTTTTCTTTTGTCAAACAAAATGATTTTTTGTTTCTTTTTAACAAAAAAAATGACCATATGTTTCCGTCTGACAAACTAAATTATCTTCTGCTACTTTCTGACAAACTGAACGACCTTTTGTCTTTTTATGACAAACAAAATGACCTTCTGTGTCCTTCTGGCAAACAAAATGATCTCCTGTTTCCTTCTGACAAACAAAACGACTTTCTGTTTCCTGCTAACAAATAAAATAACCTTCTGTTTCTTTCTGTCAAAATGATCTTCTGTCTGAAAAACAAAATGACCTTTTGTTTCCTTCTGACAAACAAAATGATCTTCTGTTTCTTTCTGATAAACAAAGTGTCGCAGTGAATTAAGATTCACTGGACATACATGTGTGAATTTGTGATTTTATGCCACAGAGCAATATGTTTCTTTTAAGAATTGGTTGCAAAATGAAACACTTCACCTGGTCAAATGCACAGACCACCAGCATAGAAGCTACAGTTTCCCTGAATTACAAAAAGAGACAAAATGAAGCTTTACAAAGGGGAGAACAGCCATTAGAAGCAACATTATACAAAATTTTATGTCTGTGCTAACGCACAATTCATGGCATCAAGGAACTGGGTCAAGTAAAATACAAAAACTTCAGGAAACAAAGTGAACTTATGTTTCCTTCTGACAAACAAAATAATATTCCGTTTCCTTCTGACAAACAAAATAACCTTCTGTTTTCTATTGATAAACAAAGTGACCGTCTGTTTCCTTCTGAAAAACAAAATGACCTTCTGTTTCTTTCTGAAAGACAAAATGACCTTCTGTTTCCTTCTGACAAACAAAACGATCTTCTGTTTCCTTCTGAGAAAAAAATGACTTTCTGTTTCCTTCTGACAAATAAAATGACTATCTGTTTCCTTTCCTTCTAACAAACAAAATGGCCTTCTCTTTCCTTCTGACAAAATGATCTTCTGTCTGAAAAACAAAATGACCTTCTGTTTCCGTCTTATAAACAAAATTATCTTCTGTTACTTTCTGACAAACAAAATGACCTTCTGTTTCCTTATGACAAACAAAAGGACCTTCTGTTTCCTTATGACAAACAAAATGATCTTCTGTTTCCTTCTGACAAACAAAATGATCTCCTGTTTTCTTCAGACAAACAAAATGACTTTCTGTTTCTATCTAACAAACAAAATAACCTTCTGTTTCTTTCTGACAAAATGATCTTCTGTCTGAAAAATAAAATGATCTTTTGTTTCCTTCTGACAAATAAAATGACTTTTTGGTAATTGTTTTTCAAAAATGTAAAACTCTATTATAAAATGTATAGTCTCTCGCAAATGGAACTTACTAGATCCACAAGAACGATGTTAACAGATTTATAGTATAGTATGGTATATAGAAAGTGAACATATTGGACGATACTCACTACTGTTCAAAATGTATGTACTATTTTCGAAAAAAAATATTTGAAAAATCGGGCAATACTTTGAGAACGGTTAGTGTGAACGTTATAAACTTTGTGTCATACGTTTTCTAATGAACAATTTTGCATGACATGTTCATTTTTTAATAGCTTTAAAAATCCTGATTTTTATAATAATTTTTTATAAAAATATAATTGAAAATTATGCAGCATCTCGAGTACAGTTCATGCTAGTGTTACAAATTTTCTATCATTATTTTTCTAATAAAATATCGTAAAACGTAATTATTTATTCACCAGTATTGAAGGTTCTGATGTTTTCAAAAATTCAATCAAAAATTAGGGATGGGGAAAGAGTGATTTTTGAACATTCGATTGTGTTTAAAGTCAATAGAGTTCCAGTATTTACTGATTGCAATAGTCATACCAGATTGTTTTTAAAACATATCACTTGTTCTCGATATATAATTATATATCATCATTGTATTATATAATGATATAGGATGATGAGATATCGTATCCATACACACACACATAGCAGCAGCATCTCAAAAGTGATCGATTCGAGTTCATAGATGCTTGAAACGTGTTCTTCCGTTAAAAACTCGAATTGGAATGCTGGACCCCTGTCAGAATCCTGCCCTTATATATTATACTATATATGTTGGGATAGTAATAAATACGACAACATTTTTGTCCCTTTTGGTTGGCTGCCTTAGACAGTCACCTAGGTTGGCCTGTACTTAAAGCAGATGGGCAAATGCATACAGTGCAAGAAACAGAGCATTTTCCTACACTGTTCAAACAATAACACCACCGTGAAGTAAGCACCGTCCAAAGGATCCTCACTTCATATATACCTTCTTTCAAATTCGCTGTTTCGACATCTACCTGGATGGGAACTTCTCCCTTCGTTGTCTAGGACAAACGATTTTCTGGGGATGGAGCAGCGAGTGACTCTCCCCCCTTTGATCTTTTCCGTGGGCACAAAAATCAATCAACTCTTTTGCTTCCGTTACACTTACGAACATCCTGTTTCCGCTCGATCAACGACGTTCGGTTTTTAGGGAAGAGCACCGTTTTAATTATAAAGTATCTAATGTGGCCAGCACATGATTTTCGCTACATAATGCATTGGTATTATTTCTTTCACAGTAAATATTTAATGTGGATAGCACATGGCTTTCGATACATAATGCATTGGCATTATTTATTTCACAAAAAATATCTAATGTGAGCGGCACATGGCTTTCGCTACGCAATGCACTGGCATTATTTTTTTCACAGCAAAATAATGGCGTAAAAGATCAGTGAATTAACATCATATAAATTTAAATTAGATGCTTTGGGCAACATCCAAACAAACTCAAACAATATCCTCATCAAAATACAATGACAATTTATTAATGTAAATTGTGTGAAATAAATGTCTATTGGCGAATTGTTGGGTGTAAAAATGCAAAACTATTACAAAATGTATCTTTTCTTGTGCATAGAACGAATACTATTCACTACAATGATGTTACATAATATTGCACGTATTGTAGAAAATGAACCTATATTGGATAGTAAATATATATATATATTACAGAAACATAGATCCGCATCAACGAAACATGTATGGCCTTTGATAACGTACATGGTTTCGGAAATGTTTTTCACTTCATTCAATTTATTCAATTTCAAATTATTTTGGGAAGCTAGAAAAGGCCTAGCTTATCTTGCAAAACAATGTTTCTGTTTTGCAACTTTTCATCTTACACACATTTCTTGCATTTACACTATGTACGCTTATGCAGGGAACAAGGGGATTAGTACCTTAAATACCTGCATTACATATATGATTTATATAAAAATACTTTCATCTTAATGTGTAGTTAAAAAATTTTTTTCACTCATCTTTCCCACGTGTAATTCTTATTCCATTCCTTAACTTATATATGGAACAGGAAAAAAAGGGTATTTTATACCAATTTAGTGCCTGTTTTATTTATGATGTTTACTTATCATGTTCTTTCTAAAATATTCAGCTTGTCGTATAGTCTTTTTGATATCACATTTACATTTCAGTCCCTCTTCCTTTCATTTTTGCTATACAGAACATTTTCTATTAATGATCCATCTCAGGTATATATCATTAATATATATATATATATATATATATATATATATATATATATATATATATGTATGTATAATTAATTAATATATATTAATATGTATAATTAATATATATTAATATATATATATATATATATTGAATTATGTAATTTGATATAATTGATTGAAAAAAGTGCAATATCTCGTGTACAGTCCATGCTAACATTCTGACATTTGTATTATTCGTTTTCTAATAAAAATGTTCTCTTGAAATAACTATTTTTTATCATTATTGAAAGTACTAATTTTTAAAGGTTTTTTTTTTTAAATTCATTCGATAATTGGGGGAGAGGGGGAGCTTTCCCGAACATTCATTTGCGTTTAAAATCAATAAGGTTGTAGTACCCATTTATTTTAACAATCGCATTAAATTATACACAAAGCTCTTTACTTCTCCAGCAGATATCGAGTCCAGAGATTCACGGATACACACGTTAACATATATACACGAATTTTCGACCCCGTTACAATACAGGTACATTCCCTCGATATCGTACTATGTATGTAGAGAAAGTAATATCTGAAGTGTGAGCTCCAGTCCTTTTTCTCATGTGCTCATCTTCAGTATAAGGTATATTTGTATCACAATTAGTATCAGGATGAAAAAAGAACGTGTTTCTTTAACAGCTTTCGTTGGCATAAATTCTTTAAATATTCTTTACACAAGTTGGCAGTTGGCAACTGGTTAGTTAAGCCGTTGATGTATATGTGTATGACTGACTTCGTTGAGTCCACTTCGACAATAAGAGCTTGAAATTTCGACCCAGTAGCTCAACGGTAGAGCGTCGGCTGGCTAGTTCAAAGGTACGGGGTTCGATTCCTGGTTGGGACAACAAGGTTCTTTACAACTTATATTAATATTAGCAGATATATATTTTAAGTGTGAGTAATTAATATATACAGGGTGCCCAGTTCTATCGGTGCCCAATGGCTATTTCCTCAAACGTTAATTACAGAGATATACTTCCAATTGCAAAAATGTTTTACATTTTAAAATCTATTATCTGAGAAAAGTTTAAATCAATAAATACATTTCTGAAAGAAATACGAAATATAAATTTTTATACGGTCCCTCGATTCTACCAATTATATTCAGGAAAATCATCCCCATACAATTTCATGCAAAATAAAAAAATCTTCCTTTTACGTCCAAAATTCACCGGATTATGAAGCATTAAACTTTATGACTTAAGTTGCTTTTCTATGCATAAAAATGTCCCGTTTCAGGCAACCAACCAATCAGGGACCTTATTGACCATTTCTCAGCACAAAAAGTGCTCCAACTTTAAACAGCTATAAGTCGGTCAATTTTGGTCGTAAAAGGATGGGTTTTTTTTATTTTGTATAAAATTGTATGAGGATGATTTTCCTAAATATAATTGGTAGGACCGAGGGACTGTATAAAAATTTATATTTCGTGTTTCTTTCAGAAATGCATTTATTGATTAAAACTGTTTCTAAGATAATAGATTTTAAAATTTAAAACATTTTTGCAATTGGAAGTGTATTTCTGTGACTAACGGTGGAGGGAATATATATATATATATATATATATATATATATATATATATATATATATATAGTATTTACAAAGGGTGAAGGTATAGATTGAACATAAAGGGGCCTTCACCATTTATAAATACTATTTTGGCTTATATTAAAAGAGCAGTATGGCGCCTTTGATATACGAAGCTTTAAATGTATCGTTTTGAAATATCATAAAAAAAATATTTTAATGTACTTATATATATAGATATATATATGTATATATATATATATATATATATATACATAAATATATATATGTATATATATGTATATATATATATGTATATATATATATGTATATATATATATATATGTATATATATATATATTATATGTATATATATATATATATATATATATATATATATATATATATATATATATATATATATATATATATATATATATATATATATATATATATATATATATATATATATATAAAACTAAAAATTAAAATGGAACTTGAAGATACATTATATCACCTGTTACTAATTAAGAGACTCTTAAGTTGCGCTTTTCGACACGATTCCAATACTTTACATGTATTATAGGGAAGGTAGAAATAAAAAGCTTTATTTTCTCTTTATATTTTGTAATACATTTTTCAACAATAATTTAGAGTACGGATAGATCCCTCCAACAATATACTTTGATTATTATTTCCATATCTGATTTATTTCTTATCTCCTATAATACCAACCAGACTTTTCCAATGAGCGGACCCTGCCTGTAAAAGTTGTTTTACAGTGAAGGTCCTTCAAAGGCGGCGAAACTGTTGACCCAAGAATTCTCTTATTCGATCGCAGCCGCCTCCTATGATTTGGAGGGCAAGACCGGGACAGTTGTTTTGGAGGGACAAATCGGGACATTTTTAGTAAGAAGGGGATGGGGCTGAAAATTATGTAATATTAATTTCTACAATAATATAATACTTTGAAATGTTCATTAGCTGACACGTGCTACTCTTATTATATTCAAGGATACATAAAAGGGATTTCAAAATTATACAATCTTAATATCATGGATCTTACTGCTCTGAAAATTATGTAATATTTATTGGATGAATTTGTGTAATATTAATTTCTAAAATAATAATTTTGAAATGCGTATTACTCGAGACTTTTGTTATATTCGCAGACATATAACATGGATTTAAAAATATTACAATATTGATTGGGTGTACCTAATGGGTATCTTCTGAAAAGAAAATCTAGTTTAAATGTAATTCACCTGTTGTAATGTCATTCCCTTGTCCACCAAGAATGACAGGTAAATGACGACAGGGGCATGATAAATCATGTGATTTTATTTTCTGAGTATATGAGTTTTATTTGCATTTAAGTCCAACTTGATATCCAGTTCGCTGCACTAACTATGCACACATATATGTTAAAAAAATGATTTACTTTTTATTCTGAGAATAATTAAAGACAGTTGAATGAAAAGGAATGAAAATACTTACCCAAAATTGTTCAGTTTTATAATATTTACCTACACGTAATGATAGCTAGAATATACTCGAACTCTTGAAATGGTAAATATGGACTTTAGTTGAAAAGAATAATACTTTAAATATATTGTGTTGTCAGCTATGTACAGAATGACGTGTTAAAACTTAAAATAGGTGAATGACAAAAAGCTAGGAGACAGTTGTAAAAAGTTAATATAAAATATTGCTTTAATGCATAGCGGATTTTTTACTTTCCCTGCAATACATGGTAATGTATAGGGAAGGTGTTGGAATCTTGTCGAAAATCGCAACTCGAGTTTTCGACGGATCTACACGTTTCAAGATCTTTAGAATACGAAAATACCATATTTAGCGTGACGTCTGTGTCTGTGTCTGTCTGTCTGTGTGTCTGTCTGTCTGTGCAGATTTTGTATCCACTCTAACTAAAAAACTAATACACCGAATTTCACAAAACTTTGTAGATAAGTCACTTGTGGGCGAGTCTGGTGCTGATTAGTTTTAGGTACGATTCGAGATAAAAGAATCCGCCTTTTTTTGCGAAATGACCCGCAAAAGCTTGTATCCATTCTAGCTGAAAACTAATGGACCGAATTTCACAAAATTTGGTAGATAAGTCACGTATAGGTCACCCTGGTGCTGATTAGATTTTGGTACTATTCAGAAAAAAATAACCTGCCTTTTTTGGCCCGCAAAAATGGCCCGCAAAAATTGTCAAAATCTAAACTAAAAAGCTACATATGCTCTATATCCATTAAATGCTTGTTTAATACGTAATTTTTAACGAAGAAAAGAATAAGACCAACCCCATTACACTAGGACTAGCCGTTTTCGAGATACATTATTTTTTTTGTATTTTCTCTACGCCACCTTTTTAAATAAGTCCAGTTATCAAATGAGAACGAAAATTGAATTAAAAGTGAATTAAATTTAATTGAAATAAAGAGAACGTGAATATAAGTCTGCAGGGCTGCCTACATCAGACTTTTATTACTTTTTGTTTTAAATTGTCTAATTCAATATAAAACATCATATTAAAAGAAAACTCGAAAATGAAGACTTGTAAATGAAGTTGTGATTTTATTATGTGGCTGTTGGGATACACAGGAGAATGACATTTAATAAAAAAACTAAATTTTTTAATATTAAAAATATAATTGTTCTTTTCGCTAATGGGTAACAAATATGAACTACAATATAGTAAAACTGATCAGTGTCCAAAATCAGTCACAAGTCATGCAAATTTTTATTAAAATATTTGGGACATGTAAAACTCCCGTTTACAGAAAATGACCCATATAGCAACATGGAAGGAGGGGAAAAAATCAAATGCACTCAAAACGCTAGGGGACAGTCGTAAAAAAATTATTTAAAATATTTCTTTAATGTATAGTGGATATTTTATTACTTTCTTTACTTTCCCTGCATTACATGGTAATGTATAGGGAAAGTATTGGAATCATGCCGAAAATAGCAACTCGAGTTTTCGACGGATCTGCAAGTTTCGAGACCTCTAGAATACGAAAAAACTATTTTTAGAGTGACGTCTTTGTGTGCGTCTGTGTATTTGTTTGTGCAATGCATGTATCCACTCTAATTCGGAAACTAATGGACCAAAGTTTATAAAATTTGGTTAGGTCACATGTGTGTGACCCTGATGCAGAATAGTTTTTGGTACGCCTCGGGATAAAAGAAATGGCCCGCAAAAATTGCCTGCATCCACTCTATCTCCAAAACTAATGGATTAAATTTTACAAAATTTGGTAGAAAAGTCACTTGTGGGACACCCTGGTGCTGATTAGATTTTAGTACGATTAGGAAAAAAGAACCTGTCTTTTTTTGAGAAATGGTCAGCAAAAATCGCTAAATTCTAAAATAAATAAAAAACTACATATGCTAAAATATATCAAACAAATGCCTGTTTTATACATTATTTTTTACTATCAAAAGAATAAGAACAACCCCGTTACACTAAAAATAGCCGTTCTGGAGATATTTTAGATTTTTCGCATTTACACTACACCACTTTAAAAAAATAAGCCCAGCTACCAAATGAAAACGAAAATTAAATTAAAAGTGCAAATTCAATGTCATTTTAAATAATTATGGTTGTTATTTTCTGCAATTGAACTCAATGTAATGAATTATTGAAGAAATAAAGAAACGCGAATATGAGTATGAGGGAAAGTCATGCGCTGTTCACATCAGATTTTTTATTTTAAATTGTCTAATGTAATCTAAAACATCAAATTAAAAGAAAACTAGAAAATGAAGGCTTGTAAATGAAGTTGTGATTTTATTATTTGGCTATTGGGACAGACAGGAGAATGCCATTTATTAAAAAAACCAAAGTTTTAAATATTAAATATGTAAATTGTTTTTGTAGCTAATGGGTGACAAATATGAACTACAATATAGTAAAACTGACCAGTGTCCAAAATCAGTCAAAAGTCATGCAAATTTTTATTAAAACACCTGGGACATGTAAAACTCCCTTTTCCAGAAAATAACCTATTTATATTAAATTACATGGATATTGCAGTTTTAATTTTTTAAAAATTAAATTTGGCGGTGCAGTGCGTTTTAAACTGGTGCTACGTCGATAAAATAAAAAAATAAAACTCTCGAGAATGATAGATCTTAGAATAATGGAGGTGTTTGTATTAATATAAACATAAAAATACTTATAAAACAAGCCTTTCCATAACATTTTTGTTGTGAATAACATCTATGCTTGGGGGGGGGGGGGGGGTATCTGTGGCGAAAATCGGAGCGTTATGAAAAATGTAAACACTTTGGACGCGCATAACTCCGAACCTAATAGATAAAAATGTATAATATTTTTGTATTATTGGATATAGGGTCCAGATTATGAATATATAAAATAATTTCAATATTTTAATATTTTGAACTTATTTTTTCGATGAAACTTAAAACAGTATCTGTCAGAGCCAGTGTTCTTTTCCATTTTTCTTATTATCACTCGAAATACCTTCGAAACTATAAAAGATAGATATAAATAATAAGCGACAAAAATAAAATATGCATTTGGAAATTTAGTTTTTAAATCTATATTTAAAAAAAAATCTTATAGTGTTACGAGTCATCGTCTTGTCAAGTTGAAGAAGATTGAAAGTTTTCCGTTTTTCAAGATTGTAATGCTAAAAAAAAAATCTGATATAGGCAACACATGACTTTCCTTATATAATGCAATGAATTTACTACTTTTACAATAAAACAATAGATTTTTCTTATAGTAGATATTTATATTCTTTCCAAGATATTGAATTTTCGTCAATTAGTCGTCATTTTCATTGATTTAGTGTCATTTTTATCCATTTGGCGAAATTTTTGTTAATTTAGCAACATTAAAAAAAGTCGCCAAATTGTCGACATTCCGCCAAATTCGGCGCCAAAATCTCGCCAAGCGTTATGGACGGAAAAATAAGTTATTCTTATAGCAGATAAATAACTATAGGCATTCAAATGGAAAAGTATCACTCAAAGTATCTTTTCTCATGAATGGAACGAGCTAGATCCACGAGAATGATGTCACGCAATTTATCGCATGATATTACATATGAAAAGTGAACATATTTCTCAACAGTTAAAATATTTTTTTTAATTTATGGGATTTTTTGATAAATTTATTTAAAAAAATGTGCAATATCTCAAGAACGGTTCATGGTAGCGTTTTAAAGTTTATGTCAATCGTTTCCTAAGGGAAAATTACATAAGAAATGTCTATTTGCGTACACTTTATCAAAGGTTTTGATTTTTGATGATTTTTTCAAAATTTCACTCGAAGATTTAGGGGGGTTCTGAACATTCGATTACGTTTAAAAACAATAGGCTTCTAGTATTCACGGATTTTGATTTTTGTACCAAATTTCACTCGACTCACTGACACACACACACATGCACTCATATACTTTCACACATAGACGCACACACACAGACATCACCTCAAAAATGTTCGATTCGTGATCAGGGATGTTTGAAACGTTCTCTCCCGTCGAAAACTCGAATTTGAATTTTCAACCCTATTACAATACTTTCCTTATACATTATGTTTATAAAAGGAAAGTAAAAATAAAAGTGCTAGCAATAAATAAAAAGCATCAATTTGTATTTCTTTGAAAGCGTTGCAATTGTATATAAATCGATTGTTTTCGGGTCTAGCTCTTAATTTTTTAATTATAGTGGCTATCATTTCGATATTTTAATATTTTAACCTGGGTTTGCGAATGGGTAATATTTAATAATATTAACTGTAATAATTAAACTGTTTCGAGTGATGCAGCTCAATATGTGTATTTACTGCTTAGTGAAATATTGGAGTACAAGCACTAGTCTCCAGGATTTACTCCTAGTTTTGATTCAAAATGCTGCTTTTACTTTCCCTGCAATACATGGTAATGTATAGGGAAAATATTGGAATCATACCGACAATACTCGAGTTTTCAACGGATCTACAGGTTTTGGGACTTCTTGAATACGAAAAAACTACTTTTAGCGAGATGTCTGTGTATCTACCTGTGCAATGTGTGTATCCACTCTTAACACAAAAACTAGTGAACTCAATTTTATAGAATTTGGTGGGCAAGTCACTTGTGGGTGATTCTGGTGCTTATTAGGTTTTGGTACGATTCGGGATTAAAGAACCTGCCTTATTTTACGAAATGGCCCACAAAATTTATCTGTATCCACTCTAACTGATAAACTAATTGATTAAATTTCACGAAACTCGGTATATAAGTCACTTGTAGGTTACCCTGGTGCTGACAAATTTTAGTATGGTTCGAAAAAGAAGAACCAGCTTTTCTGCGAAACGGAACACAATAGTCGTTAAAATGCATCAATTAAATATTTGTTTTATACGTAATTTTTGGCGATCAAAATAATAATACCAACCACATTACTCTAAGTCGAGCCGTTCTCGAGATAGTTATTTTTATTTTCCCATTTCTGCTCCGCCGGTTTTGAGAATAGATCCAGTTATCAAATGAAAACAAAATTAAAAGTGTAAATTCACTATAATTTCAATTAATGGTGCATGTTATTTAGTGAAATTAAAGTTAATTTAGTGAAATTAAAGTCTATAAAGTGATGAAATTAACTAAACAAATGACAAATTTTAAAACCAGATCCAAAGGTCACTTTAATAAACAATCATCCCACAGACGTACATCAAATACAGCCAAAGCGCTTTCGAACATCCTTATGTTCATCTTCAGTGGCGATATGATTAAAAACAGATGCCAATATGCTTAAATACAATCCACTGCCGTTAAGTGAAATTTGCATATCTTGAAAAATGTCAGCCGTACAAATTGGTGAATTATAAAACAGATATAAATTATAAAATCTATACAAAGCTCAAAGATAAATATTTTAAAGGCATTAAATATTTAAAGGCATTAAATATTTTAGTCTGTTTAAAGGCATTAAATATTTTAGAACAGTATTATAAATTAAGGTAACTATGTAAAGGTTTAACTTGAACGCAATCGAGTACGAGTCGCCAAGCATAACGTAAGACCTGAACAGGGTCAAAATTACAAATAGAAGAACGATATCTATAAAGTGAATCTAATTTAATGAATTATTAATGAAAAAATAAAATAAAACGGATTTGAGTTTGCAGGGAAAGTCATATGTTTCCCACATCAGATTTTTCTTACTCAAAATACTACTTTTTGAAATGCAATTTAAACAGAAACTCATACTTTATATTTACCAAAACTTTATCCTATATCTTTTTAAGGGTAATAGGGCTGTTAAACTTTCAAAAATTTATCCCCCGAAATATATATAAAGATATAAACTTTTCTTAACAGTTTAAATTAATTCACATGAAAAAATTCCTTTAATGCCTAAAGTTATATCCTAAAATGTCGTAGATCATATACGGAAAAATGCATTGAAAAATAAATTTAAAATCGTTTTTCTCAAAATGTAAATTTTTGATCTTTCGCGCAAGATAAATCTGAAACTTCTCATTACTTTTTCATTAAATGTTCATAACATATAATGTATGTTAGTCTCTATAAAGCGAATTTAAGAAATTTTTCACGTTTTCTAGAAGTTACATACAAACATATTTTTATCAAAATATGCTGTCGAAATTTCGAAAATTTGGTAAAAGTTAAGTTCACCATTGCATAAAAAAGAAATGAATAAAGAGAAAATTAATTTCATAAAAGTTAAAATTAATTTAGGTTTACAGTAAGAAATTTTTCTTCAAGTATAGTTAGATACTAAAAATTTGCTTGATGATGTAAAATTTTCTGAGAAATGTATTTCCGACACTGTATAAAAATATTTATTTATATTAATCATGTTTTAGAAAAATTTATACATTGTCGCGAACGTTTTGGTATACTCGACAGAGAAGACAAAGTTTTGAAATCAAACACATTTATTAAACATGAAATAACAAGGCAGTTGATCGAAAACAGTGGAGTACAAGCATTTCTCGCAATAACTCAGAGTTACACTCGGTAGGGTGACCATTAAGAACACCCCTGGAGGAAGAGGAACCAAGAGAATACACATATTTTCTGATACATAAAATAAACACAATATTCCTCACATTATACTCGACATTTATATACGACATTTGTATACTTTGAACATATACGACATTTTCATATAACATCATCAATGATTCGATGCTCACGAGGATTTGACAATTAACACTCTATTCGTTAGGTGGAAGACTAAATATATATAAAACTTTACCTCGTCTCTTTTAAATATAACATTTACAATTCTGTACCATGGGAAAGGATATCAGGATGGACTCTCGGCATAAACTCATCGAGATTCTTGCGCAGAACAAAATCCATAATGGTCGGGAAACTTGACTACACAACATCATGCTGGCGGAATTCGACATCTTGGTTGGTTACGGAGATTGGTTGATTCGTACCTTAGGACACAAGGAGGAGTCAGGCAAATACAAATCGCTGTAAAATGAGCTTTCCCTCTAGCCCTATTAGCGATTCAAGCCGACCAGTGAAAGAACCATTTTCTCTTTTCACAAGACTCATTATTCCATTACTACCAGGCTGATTCATTTAAAAACACGAGTGACTCATCTCTGAACCGAGCCAAACGACTCTACGCACAACTTGTCGAACTATGTTACATATTTTAATCACATCCTTCCACTTTCAAAATTAATCCACCTTTTCTTAAAATTCGCGATCATACGCGAATCAAACACACACGTCTACATTTTTCCACGACTCCTTCCACACTGCTTCCAAAATCCTTTTTCAAACGCGCGCGTGCGCAAAACCTGCAAGTTCCCAACTAGCGACTGAGAAGCGAAAATACAAAACTATTACTATTTTTCTGGAACATAAACACTTTTGCGATTTTAGAGTTCACTTCCCTTAAAAGTCAATGTAATTGAAAACATGTAGAAAAGACATTTACATTTCGAAATTGACACTTTCAATCACACAGAAATAAAACAATACTTTAATATACAATTTTAACACAGAGGTGTGAAAGCCTTATCACAACATTGAAACAAAACATAGATTTACCATTACAAATTAAATGTATGTTTCTAAGGATATACGTTATAAAATATAAAATGTTCTGTATGATGACGTTTTTTTTTACTTTTCAGCGCTTTAAATCCTATGCCTCTTTAATTTAATGTTTGGCAACTGTGTTGTTGCCAAACATTAAATTACAACATTAAATTACAACATTAAAACATTAAATTTGGCAACTGTGTTGTTGCCAACATATGCAACATAAATAAAGCCTTATTTACCATTATTTATTACTGTCCTTACAATACATGATAATGTATAAAGAAAATATTGGAATTGTATCAATAATTGTCACTCGAGTTTTCTATGGATCTATTGGTATGTCTAGAACACTGTTTTTAGCGTAATGACTGTGTGTATGTGTGTGTGTGCTTGTGTGTGTGTGTGTTTGTGTGTGTGTGTGTGTGTGTGTGTGTGTGTGTGTGTCTTTGTGCGATGTATGTATCCACTCAAAAGCTAATTAGCCAAATTTCATAAAGTTTGATAGGTGAATCTCTTGTGGGTGCTCCTGGTGCTGATTAGATTTTAGTATGGTTCGGAACAAAAGAATCTACATTTTTTTTGCGAACTGTGTGGCAAAAATCGTATGTATCGATTCTAGCTCAGAAACTAATTGACCCAATTTCAGAAAATTTGGTAGATAAGTCACTTGCAAGTTACTCTGGTACTAATTAGATTTTGGTGCGATACAGGAAAAAAGGAACGTGCTTTTGTTTTTTTAATAAATGCCTAGCAAAAATCTTAAAAATCTAAAACAAAAAACTACGTATGCTCAAATGTTTTATACTTCATTTATTTTAGCGAAAAAAATAATAAGACAAATTCCATTACTCTATGACAAGCCGTTCTCGAGATAGTTTAGTTCTTTTTTTTGCATTTTTGTTTCGCCGCCTTTTAAATTACGTTGAGTTACCCAATGAAAACAAAAATTGAATTAAAAGTGCAAATTCACCGTCATTTCAAATAATTGTGCGTGTTATTTTGTGCCATTATACTTAATGCAATGGAATTTTAAAGAAATATAAAGAAAATGAATATGAGTCTGTAGTGAAAGTCATGTGCTGCCCACATCAGATTGTTTTTCTTTTGCACATATGTACAAGAATATATATTATTTAATGAATATTTATTCCGCTATCACATTTTAAATTATCACTTTTTCTACAGCCTTACTTATCTTACAGATTGACGAATATGCAGCTTTCCTAGAAAATGCCCTTAATCACCCCAGTAACTTTCGTAGGGAAAGGTTCAAAAGTGTACATGTTGGATCTACCTATAGCACAAAGCGACCATACTGGATTGAATAAATGGGACCGAAGCGCCCCTACCGGACAATTTAAAATTTAGGATAACGGACTCAAACAACAAAAAGAGATAGAAGAAAAATGTCAATTACAAAGTTGTAGAGAATCCTCTAATAAGTAGGAATAATTGACATTAAGAACGTTCGAAATGCGTATGTTGAAGGCAATAAATACTTTAAAAAAGTCGTATCATTAGGGCCTGTACACGCTACTGACGCAAGCCATTTTGAACAGGTTGTACCTGTGCATGTTAGTATTGTTTATTTTAGCATTCATGAATAGAACAGCCATTTTCCCATAACCGTATTATGTCCAATAAATGCCTTCTATGATAGTTTTATGAACGATTACTACTGATCAAACAATGCTCTACAACTGTGCTATTCGCATTTTTCGTCTATCTCGCTTTGTTGCCTAGGTCGTTTTCCCAACTTTTTAAATTATCCACTAGCAGCGCCTCAATTTTTGTTTTTCAACCTGTGCAGGATCACTTTGCTATAAATAGATCTAGTGTAACGCTCACAGACCTTTCCTTAAAATGTTTTTGGGAGTGTTTAAGGACATACTTAGCAACCCTATATATTGCTGGTAAATAATAAAGCAAATTAAAGTTTTCCTTTAAATCGATCTATCTGAAAATAAATAAGTTTTATTGTTGATAATCAGTTCACTTCTGAGGTATATATACACTAAGTACTTATAAAATGCTCTCTCATTTGATAATTGTAAGTCTATTTAATATTTTATGACGTTTTTTCATTTAAGGAAATATTTCAAGAATGAAAATTTTTGATTTAAATGGAAAGAAGTCATAAGCAATAAATATGTTCATTATTTTTAAATGAACAAATATTTTATATGTGCCTACAAACATAAATAAAAGGACCGTACCATTAGTTAGGGTTTATCACGAGTCGTTTTTGACATATTACACTCACAGCAAAGATCGTCTCATGTGTGACAGTGACGTTGTAGTCATATGGAACCTGGGTCACAATATGACATCATATTTATGACTTCTATTCGACGTTACTTATTAGTAACTTTGTAACTTCATTGAGACTATATTCTGTGTGACGTTTCCACAATTTAATTAACACGTAATAATGTGACGACATTACAATGGCAATTACAACGTGACGTCATAAACAAGTTAATATGCGACGTCACAAACGACCATGAAAATGATCAAAATGAATTAGCTGTGACCTTAATATGACATTGCCGAGACGTACTGCCACGTCCTGTGACGTCCCAAAGTCACAGTGTGACGTAAATCTTACGTCACTGTGAAAAAAAATGCTGTTAGGGTAGATATTTACTGTACTTCATTCCATATTTTACTTCACCCCCTTCCCTTAAAAAAAAAATTGATCAGATGTTTCACATCGGATTGAATTCACAAACTCACATCAAAATTTTTTCAGGGGTGGGAGGGGGTGGGAGGGGAATTCCGGGATTATTATCTCAAAAAAAAAATAAATGTAAATGTTATTATTTTCTTCTGACTTATCGCTTCAGAAATACATAGTTAATGTTTTCAACATTCAAAATTTAAAATATTCGACTGCAGCACTCCAATTCTAAAATCTGCAGAGCACTTAACGTCTTCATCGTTTCGGAAGAAGAAGAAGAAGATGAAGGAGAAAAGAAAAAGAATAAAATTGCCACTCAAAATGGGGTAAGAAAGTAAACAGCAAAAGTCAAACGGGAGACGCTATTCAAGTTTTGTATCTCTGCACATTTTTCAGGTTTCGCAACATTTTTAAAACGTTTTCAATGCGATTAGGAATTTCGAAGAGCTAAGGAAATATAGATACGGTTTGACGGAAACGGAAGATTTATCGCGGTTTAGTTGAAACCGAGAATATCGCTGTTTTCAGTTTCCTCTAAGTTTCTCCGTTGTTTCTGTGCCGATACCTGTGGGCCAGTGCAATCTTAATATATATACATGTACATATATATATATATATATATATATATATATATATATATATATATATATATATATATATATATATATATATATATATATATATAATATATATATATGTGTATATATATATATGTATATATGTATATATATATGTATATATGTATATATATATGTTTATATATATATATATATATATATATATATATATATATATATATATATACATATATATATATATATATATACATATATATATACATTTATATATATATGTATATATATATATATATATATATACATATATATATATATATATATATATATATATATATATATATATATATATATATATATATATATATATATATATATATATATATAATACCTGGACCAGAAGAAGAGTTTTGCGAAGTGAACATTTCCATTTTTTAAGGCCCAGCCCTTATCCACGTGTATAGAAATAATGTTTGATATTTTATGTTTTTCTATTATCGTTTCCATACCATTGAAATTTGTTGATTTTCTTTAACTTGATGACTCGTAATTTGTATTTTTTCCATTTGATTGAAGATTTGCTGTTTTATACTTTTATTTTGTGGGTGTTTCAGAAAGTTAGGTTTATCGAGTTGCAGCTTCTCACTTTTCTTTCATTGGACTTTCAAACTATTATATATTTATTATATATATATATATATATATATATATATATATATATATATATATATATATATATATATATATATATATATATATATATATATATATATATATATATATATATATATATATATATATATATATATATATATATATATACACAGAGTGTCTCAAAAACATTGACCTCGGCTTTTATTCCTTAAATATTGATCTTAGACATATATAATAAAATACAAAGATGCGTAAAAAGAGGTACAGAATATTATGAAATCGATAAAAATTCTCAGGGGATTAAATTTGAAGAAATACAAAATTTATATTTTTATACGGCCCCCATTCAAAAACATTTCCAATGAGTAAAATGAGTCCCATATACTAATAAGGTGATGTGCAAAATTTCAGCATTTCATCATAAAAAGTTCCAGAGATATGTTGAAACAAATTTGGTGAGGAACTGACTAATCACAATTTAAAATGTAAATTTTTACAGCAAGAGTGCAAATGACGCAACGCAGAAATGCATCATGGGCAAATAATATCTGCCTCTTATATTTAATGGATCTTTGGCATGGATGGAAAACATTTTGAACAAGCTTTGTTTTCTTGTAGTTACATCACAGTGTAGATAATTTTGTACCAATAAATAGCAAAACTATTATTTAATTATGTAATTATTCATTTCTTTCGTAATTCGTAGTCGTCATTTTCATTGATTTAGTGTCATTTTTATCAATTTAGCGACGTTTTCGTTAATATGGCAACATTTAAAAAAGTCATCAAGTTGGCGACATTCCGCCAAAATCTCGCCAAGCGTTATGGACGGAGAAATAAGTTATTCTTGTAGCAAATAACTGACTATTGGTGTTCAAATATAAAAGTATTACTTAAAGCATCTGTTCTCATGAATGGAACTAGCTAGATCCACGAAAATGATGGCACTCAATTTATCGCATGATATTACTTATGAAAAGTGAACATATTTCACAATAGGTAGTATTTTTGTTAAATTTTATATGATATTTTGATAATTTTTTTGAAAAATATTCAATATTTCGAGAACGGTTCATGCTGAACATTCGATTGCGTATAAAAACAATAGGCTTCCAGTATTCATGGTTTGTAATTTTTGTACTAAACTTTGTTTGAATGGCTCCATTCGTTCGTCAGTTATCGTCTCCACAGACTCACTGACACACACACACACACACACACACATATATATATATATATATATGTGTACTTTCATACACACATATACACACACATACTTTCACACACACACAGATATCATCTCAAAAACGTCTCATTCGCGTTCAGGGATGCTTGAAACGTGCTCTCCTGTCGAAAACTCGAATTCCAATTTTCGACCCCTTCACAATACTTTCCTTATACATTATATGCATATAAGGAAAGTAAAAATTATATCAAGGCTTTCTCAAAATGATATCCAGATACCAAGTGCTTACCTTATATATGGAACAGGGAACGAGGGGTATTTAATACCTGTTTTATTTATAAAAGAATTATTCTCCAGCCAAACGTTGGGTCTATTTTATTTTATTTTTATTTTTACATGTGCTCTTCATACAACTTTCAATAAAGGATTAGTCACAGGTAATTAAATGTACAAGTAATTAAATTTCTTGCAACAACTATATATATATATATATATATATATTTATATCATAGAATAGAGGTTGTAACTCAAGAAATCCTAACTTAAAATATGCCTACAAATTACAATGAAGCATAAATAGAAAATCATCCATCATTAGGAAAATAAAATGCATATTTCTAGTCATCAAGTTAAAGATAATCAACAAATATCAATGGTGTGCATCCGAGAATAGAAAAACAAAAAATATCCAAGCATTAAAGCTATACTCGTGGATAAGCACTAGACCTAAAAAAATGTTCATATTCTTTTTCGAGTCCAAGTATCTAATCGAAATGAACACAAAATATGCTTGTTTCTGAAATAAGAGATATATTATAGCTATAAACTCTTAATACTTGGACGATAAGCATACAGATTGGAAAATTATATAGGAAACAAGAATACCTGAAATACACTGCAAATGTCCTATCCATTCGAGTAATAAATGAAGAGACCAATGTTGCCAATCAGAAAAGATAAAAGTGGATATATATTGTTGCCAATCGTGAGAAATAAATAACTGTATTACGAAAAGGCAATAAAATGTGATATATTCTACAGTGAAAGCCATAAAATAAAGGGGCGTGTAATATAATAGAAAACATGGAGGCTAAAGTATAAGGGGATGTAAATAATTTACAATTCTTATTCAAGAGAAATATATATATATATTATATATAATTTCCTGATAAATTATTCGAATAAAATTATTTCATGTTGCTCAGAAACGGAATTAAATCAAATGTATTTATACCGCAAACGATTTTCATTTAATTTATCCAATTTAAACCATAAAGGAATAGATAGAAAAATAAATGTTATAATCACGGAGTTAGAGAGAAGGAGATTTCCTATGATTGAAACGCTTAAAAATGTCATAATGCTTTGAAAATTATATCTAGGTGTAGCTAATGTTAGTAAATTATTTACTATTGTTAGTTGACACAACAGAAAGGCGTATAATTTAGTATATGTATTTTTGAAGAATTTTAAATTAAGGGTTCTCTCATTATGAGTATAATTAATCAATATTTTTCTTAGATGCAGAACAGGGTACAAAATATAGGGAGATCAAAATAAATGGAGAAGTAAAATAATTTTGAATACGTAGGAATATTGTATATGGTTTTCTAATTTGCATTGCCCTGTTAATTTATTTCCACAAAATTGACAGTGTAAATAAATATTTTATGTTTTTTCCCCATTGAAATATACATACAATGGAGGACTACAAATCTTATCTCAGCGTCACCAAATTTTTTGTCTCTAACGATATTAGCATTTTCTCAATATGAAATTTTAACTTCTTACCTTTACCTCCACGGGTATATTTCCGATCTAGATTGATAGATTTTGCGATTTATCTCCAAATTGAGGACTTTTCGAAAGTTCGAGAAACATCTCGAAATAACGAATATCCTACGAGATAGAAGATATTTCTAGAAATTTCCACAGAGTATATAAAAGGACTCTGCACTCAGTTGGAGGGCAGTTGACGTGATACGAGCTATATTGAACGGTGACATGAGTCAATATTTTGAGAATAGTAGCTGCTGTTTTGTGAAATAAGTGAAGTGTTTAAGTGCTGTTCTACTGTACCTGACAGTTTTTACTTTCCCTCCAATACATGGTAATGTATAGGGAAAGTATTGAAATCATGTCGAAAATCGCAACTCGAGTTTTCGACGGATCGACACTTTTCAAAACCTCTAGAATACGAAAAACTATTTTTAGCGTGATATCTGTGTGTGTGTCTGTGCAATGTATGTATCCACTCTAGCTCAAGAACTAATGGAACGAGTTGTATAAAATTTGGAAGGTAAGACCCTTGGGTGTGACCCTGGTACTGATTAGTTTTTGGTACAATTCGGAAAAAGGAACCCGCCTTTTTTTGCGAAATAGCTCGCAAAAATCTCATGTATTCATTCTGCTGAAATACAAGTTGACTAAATTTCATAAAATTTGGTAGGTAAATCATATGTGGGATTCTCTGGTGCTGATTAGATTTTGGTACGATTCGGAGTAGAACAACCTGTCTTTTTTTACAAAATGGCCCGCAAAAATCGCCAATATCTAAAAAACGACTGCATTTGTTCAAATGTATCAGTTAAATGCTTGTTTTATACGTAATTTTTGACGAGGAAAAGAATAAGAACAAATTTATTACTCTAGGACTAACCAACCGTTCTCGAGATATTTGAGATTTTTCGCATTTTTTTATGCCGCTTTTGGAAAAATATCCAATTACCAAATAAGAGCAGAAATTGAATTAAAAATGCAAATTTAGTGTCATTTTGTGCAATTAAACTCAATGAGTTCTTAAAGAAATAAGGAAAAAATGAATTTGAATCTGCAGGGAAAGTCATGTGCTGCTCACATCAGATATTTTAGTTATCTTGCGAGATAGTTATCGAGCTATTTGCTGTATAATGTTCCTATTTACGTGTACGTTAAATAAACGTGTTAGTTAGCCAGCAATGTGGACTCATTCTTGTATCCTAAAAGTACACACGCTATTCCAGTAACAATATTTTCTAGTATTATTCAGTTGTAACAGCATTTATGACAAAATATTTCGTTCACCAACGCTGCTTCATTTTTGTCGAACCCATATCAAAGAACACGATTTTGCCTAACATCGCGCAAACATAAAGACTGACTTTCGCATCCACGGAGATCTATTTAAAAGTGCAAAAGCACGCGGGTATTCAAAATTTCAAGTGAACATGGATAAAGCTCCCGTTTTCGGGAAATATATATCTATCTGTTTTCTTTTGATCTTCTAGAGCCGCATATATACATATGGCATGCAGAATGTTTTGCATCGCCGAAACTCGCAAAATGCATAAAAATGCAAGATGCTAAGAGTCATCCGTTTGAATTTTCGCTTGTTTATTTTTGTAACTGCAGTGATACATTTTTCTCCGCACATATACAAAAAATTGAAGTGGTCTAAAATGCTTCGAAGTAAAAGATTTTGCGCAAACATATAGCCCTGTGTACAGAAAGTGCTTAACTATTCATTTAGTTAGTATTAGATTTTTAACGGAATTGTAAAGTGCGCCGAAACTGAAAAATCATGAACGTCAGATCTGTTTATAGTGAAGTGGTCGTACCCGATCGAATAAAAGGGATTGCAGCGCCCCCCAGTGGAGAATTAAAGAAAATAAGATAATGAATTCTGCCATAAAACGAGATATACGATAAAAGTATATTGCAAAATATTCAAGAACACTGTGTATTCATCGAGTTATTACGGATATGTTAAAAGTATCATTGTGCTTTTCCTCTGTTCAAATAATGCATATAGCGAACATTTGCCTCTATTCATGGAGAAAACTCCTGTACAGGCAGCCATTCCTATTTCGTGAATGTAGGTTGCCATATTTTGAATTTCGGGATAGAGTTTTCAAGATTTGGCGATATTTCGAATGTATTAGAACTTTCCTGAAATAACGAATATTCTGGAAGATACGAGCCCTATCTGGTTTTTACGGAGAGTATATAAAAGAAGTTATCTTTTCTTTTTGTTGCTCAGGACGTTCAGTCCTCCCAAAGGGTGTACAGAAGCTACAACAGACGGCCGGGAAGTCATCTTCTGCTTTGACCCAGATCGTCCGACTTATCCGAAGCTTTAAGGTATCTGTTTGGACGGCCGAGATGTGCCACAATATTTAGACCGGAACCCAGGGAGGGAGGAGGCATCCACAGGGATCGTATCCTCTTTCCCCTACCACCAACCTCTCGGAAGGACGTACGGAACCACATGTTTAACATGATCGTACTCTGCAAAAACACCGCGACAGTTTCAACAGAGACGGGAATCGAACTCGGGTCGTTCGAGTGCAATCTCTCCGTTCTATCCACTGGGTTGTCGCGTCCTAACGGGAAGTCATCTTCTTCTTCAACCCAGACCGCCCGACCTACCAGAAAGATATAAGGTATTTGTTTGGACGGCCGGGAAGTGTCACCCAATTTAGAACGGAACCCAGTGAGGAAGGCATCCACAGGGACTGTACCGTCCTTCCCCTACCACCAACCTCTCGGAAGGACTTACGAACCCACATGTTTCACGTGATCGTACTCCGCGTGAACACGGCGGCAGTTTTGGCAATGGCGGGAATCGAACCTGGGCCGATTGAGTGTAATTCACGCACGCTAATCACTAGGTTGTCGGGCCCCTAAAGGAAGTCATCTGTTAGTTGGAGGGCGGTTTACGTGATACTAACTCTATTAAATAGCGATATACGTCAGTGATAGTTTCTGCTACTTTTGCGAATCCGCTGATCATTTAATTGCCGATCATTTAATTGATTCCGCTGACCATTTAATTGCATCTCACAGTTCTTCAATGATCTTTGTCGAGATATTTGTCGAGATATTCGCTGTGTATCGTTTCTGTTTACGCTGATGAGTGCTTTTTAAGTAAAAGTGTTAGTTATCGAAAAATTAGGACCCATTTTTGTTTCCTAAAAGTACACAGGATGCGTTGTAGCCATCAGGGCCGAATTAAGCCAAAGGGGTTCAGGGCCAAGTGGTATTTTCGGACTCCTATAGACTCAGAATATGCAGAATTTGTGGTCGACGAAGGCCCTTTTGTACAGGTAGACTACCATACTTTTTACTGTAAAGCAATATATTAAAAATTAAAAGAATGTATAATATTTAAAAATTTTGATATATTTGTAGGGAGGCAAAATGCCTTTATTCTGAAATTTTAGATGAGGAATGAATCTTTTTCAATGAATTATTTTCGTAAATTTAGTTTAATATTTTAATATAGGAAGATTTACTTCCTGAATATTATGTTTTCTTAAAAAGTAAAATTTATGTCTGCTTAAAATTTCTCGCATACAAATTTTAGGGGGCCCCCTAAAATTGTGGGGCCCAGGGCCACGACCCCTGAGACCCGTGCGTTAATCAGGCTCTGGTAACCATGGGGTCATAAAGAAGGAGATAAAACAACTCTTGTGAATGAAACGCTTGAGAATGCCATAATGCTTTCAGAATAATATCTAGGTGTCGAGAGTGTTTGTAAAGTAGTCGCTATTGTTAGTTGACACAAACCGAAAGGCTTGAGTATATGTCTCTTTGATTATTTTTAAATGAAGGGTTATCTCATTATGAGTACAATGAACGCTTATTACTTTCCTTATATACATAATGTATAAGGAAAGTATTGTGACGAGGTCGAAAATTCGAATTCGAGTTTTTGACGGGAGAGCACGTTTAAAGCATCCCTGATCACGAATCAAACATTTTCGAGGTGATGTCTCTCTCTCTCTCTCTCTCTCTCTCTCTGTGTGTGTGTGTGTGTCAGTGAGTCTGTGGAGACGATATCTCATGAACGAACGCAGCGATTCGAATGAAATTTGGTACAAAAATCACAGTCCATAAATATTGGAAGCCTATATTGTTTTAAAACATAATCGAATGTTCAGAACTCCCCTAAATTTTCGAGTGAAATTTTGAAAAAATCATCAAAAAATCAAAACTTTCAATAAAGTTAACGCAAATAGACATCTTTGATGTAATTTTTCCTTAGAAAACGATTGACATAAACTTTAGAACGCTAGCATGAACCGTTCTCGAGATATTGTACATTTTTCAAATAAATTTATGAAAAAAATCCCATAAATTAAAAAAAATATTAACTGTTGAGGAACATGTTTACTTTTCATGTGTAATATCATGCGATAAATTAGATGACATTATTCTCGTAGATTTAACTCGTTTCATTCACAGGAAAAGATACTTTGAGTAATACTTTTGTATTTGAACGCCAATAGTTATTTATCTGCTCTAAGAATAACTTATTTCTCCGTTCATAACGCTTGGTAAGATTTTGGCGACGAATTTAGCAGAATGTCGCCAAATTGGCGGCATTTTTAAATGTCGCCAAATTAACTAAAATCTCGCCAAATGGATAAAAATGACGCTAAATCAATGAAAATGACGACTCATTAAAGAAAATTCATTATCTTTGAAAGAATATAAGTATCTACTATAAGAATAACATTTTTTTTAACTGTAAAAGCAGTAAATTCATTGCATTATATAAGGAAAGTCATGTGCTGCCTGCCCACATCAGATTTTTTTGTAACTGAGTAAAAAGAAAAAATAATTATTGAGGTTTAAAGTGATCCATTGATAAAACAATACAGCATTTTGACAGTTCAACTTTGTTAGATATTCGCGGGATAGTTAAAATTTGAAGAACGAGAGTTTTACTCATCAGAGGAAATTTCGTTTGTGGCGGCGCTCTAAACACAGAGTTCTGCGCATACGCCGATTCGGATATAAAAAGGCTGATCTGCCATCTGGATGACAGACCTTTCCACATTTCAGTCCAGATTCAGATACTGCTAAAGATTTCTGAATCAACAGGTCTGCAGAATGTCACTTTCGCATAACGATCTCACTTATCATGTTTGTATGCCAAGTTGGCATTTGCTTCTTATGATTTCTTCTGTTTTTAATGTTTACCATTGTTAAAATAAAATATAAGTCCTGAATTATGTGGTGTGTTTCATGAGCTTCAAATCCTTCTGAGTAAATTACTTACTCAAGGTGCTTTAGATCCCGTCTGTGGAGTTTGTGGAGAATAAGTTAGTATCACATCTACAAGTGGATCAGACCTCCACACGTTAAAACTGGAAATTTTTGTGGATGCAAAAATCTTGTCCAGGAGTGTCATCATGAGAGCTCAACTGTTCCTATGATGATACAATTTCTTCTACTGACATCAATAGCTCCAATTTTAAACTACGCTCAACACAGACAAACAGATATACAGAATTGGGGCAACCCAGTGGTTAGCGAGCAGGGGTTGCACTTGGACGACTCGAATTCGATTCCCGGTTCTATTGAAACTGCCCCGTGTTCACACGGGGTACTAGCACTTTAAAAATGTGGGCCAGTAAGTCCTTCCGAGAAGTTGGTGGTAGGGGAAGGAAAGTACGGTCCCTGTGTTTGTCTCCCTAACTGGGTTCCGGTGTGAATTGGGTGGCATTCACAGGTCATCCAAACTGATACCTTCGGGTAGGCCAGACGGTCTGGGTCGAAGAAGTAGAATCCCATAAATCCCAGAGAGGGAACTGTTTGGACAAAGTCGAATCTTACAGATCATGGAAAGTCAACTATTGCTAGAATGTCAACGAATGTCTTGAAAACTTCTTGAGAGGTTTATCTTTATGGTCCTTATAATAAAACGGCATTCAATATATATTGATTTCCAGTTAAGAAAATTCAAACAAAGTTCTTAGTACACATACTATAGTAGATATGCAAGCCGTTACTCGTGATTTAAAAAAATCTGATGTGGGCAGCACATGATTTTCCTTATATAATGCAATATATTTACTACGTTTACAGTAAAAACAAAATAGGTTATTCTTATAGTAAATACTTATATTTTTCCAAGATATTGAATTTTCGTCAAATAGTCGTTATTTTTATTGATTTAGCGTCATTTTTATCCATTTGGCGAGATTTTCTTTGATTTGGTAACATTTAAAAACGTCGCCAAGTTCTGGACATTCCGTCAAATTCGTCGCCAAAATCTCACCAAGCGTTATGGACGGAGAAATAATTTATTCTTATAACAGGTAAATGACTATTGTCGTTCAAATACAAAAGTATTACTCAAAGTATCTGTTTTTCATGAATGGAACGAGCTAGGCTCCACGAGAATGATGTCACCCAACTTATCGTATGACATTACATATGAAAAGTGAACATGTCTTTCAATAGGAAACATATATTTTTTATTTTATATAATTCTTTGATAATTTTTTTGAAAAATGTGCAATATCTCAAGAACGGTTCATGCTAGCGTTCTAAAATTTATGTTAATCGTTTTCTAATGAACACCTACATAAGAAATGCATATTTGCGTAACTTTATTAGAGGTTTTAATTATTTGATGATTTTTTCAAAATTTTACTCGAAAATTTAGGAGGGTCCTGAACATTCGATTGCGTATAAAAACAATTGTCTTCCAGTATTCCCGGATTGTAATTTTTGGACCAAATTTCGTTCAAATCGGTCCATTCGTTCGTCAGTTATTGTCTCCACAGACTCACTGACACACACACACACACAGATATCACTTCAAAAATGTTTGATTCGTGATCAGGGATGCTTGAAATGTGCTCTCCCGTCGAAAACTCGAATTCAAATTTTCGACCTCGTCAGAATACTTTCCTTATACATTATTGTATATAAGGAAAGTAATATGCGCAAATTATAGTAGTTTTCTGAATGATATTTTTTTTTTAAATAATTCTATTAATGTTTAATTTAATTTCCCTAAAAGGAAGCATGAGAATATCTGCTCCTGCTATACAAAATTATCTTCATAGGCAAATCTGAAGAGCAAAACATCCTAGTCCCGATTTTAAGCAAATTAAAAAACAATATGAAATTTTATTAACATACGCCAAAAATGATGACTCTAAATTGGTATACGATATATCCGTACCATTTTAATCCTATTTTAACAATTATATAAACTTCACAAATTTTCCAAAACAAACTTATTATTGAGGAAGTACTATTTTCACGAAATTTTCGATTTTCGAGATTTTGATGCCAATATATGTTTTAACACCTCCTAAATACGTTTTGACTATTTTTGAAGTGATATCCGTCTGTCTGGTAGTTGTGTACGCGATAGCAACCACAAATATCAATAAAAGTTTCACGAAATTTTATATCCGGCTCTGTTATCAAAATCTCTAGAACTAGATAGAATTTTTTTTAATTCGATCGCAAACATTGAATTTTATTCGAAATTTTATACATTTTTTAGCATGGCAATATAAGGATGACATGCGACTTAGTCAGGCATAAATAGGTTTCTGTATAGCTCAATGGTCACAAGACTTTACAGTTTCAGTCGTTGTTGTGAAAAATAGCCCCTGTACAAATCATGACGTCATTAGCCGCCATTTGTGGGCACGTTACGTCCTGGTGGGTAGGTACATGATCAGGTATGGTATCAATCAAACGATGTTTTCAAGCCCTTTAAAGTGAAGGATAACAAGCTAAGAGTTGTAATCATTTAGACTCACGGTACCGATTTTTCTAAATTTTTCTTGTAAAATTTGAAAAAAAAAAGAATGAAATCAGATATGAGAAGTTCAGCCACATTTCAATTAATTAAATTAAACTTTCCTTGTTATGAATAGAAATAATATGTATTTTTACTTTCCTTATATACATAATGTATAAGGAAAGTATTGTGACGGGGTCGAAAATTCGAATTAGAGTTTTCGACAGGAGAGCACGTTTCAAGCATCCTTGATCACGAATCAAACATTCAAACATTTTTGCTGTGATGTCTGCGTGAAAGTGTGTGTGTGTGTATGTGTGTGTCAGTGAGTCTATGGAGACGATAACTGACGAACGAATGGACCGATTCGAACGAAATTTGGTACAAAAATTTGGTCCGTAAACACTGGAAGCCTATTGTCCTTATACGCAATCGAATGTTCAGAACCCCCCCCCCCCCCCTAAATTTTCGAGTGAAATTTTGAAAAAATCACCAAAAAATCAAAACCGCTAATAAAGTTACGCAAATAGACATTTCTCATGTAACTTTTCATTAGAAAACGATTGACATAAACTTTAGAGCGCTAACATGAACCGTTCTCGAGATATTGCACATTTTTCAAAAAAATTATCAAAAAGTCATATAAAATAAAAAAAAATATTTCCTATTGAGAAACATGTTCACTTTTCATATGTAATACCATGCGATAAATTGGGTGACATCATTCTCATGGATCTAGCTCGTTCCATTCATGAAAAAAGATACTTTGAGTAATGCTTTTGTATTTGAACGCCAATAGTCATTTATCTGCTGTAAGAACAACTTTTTTCTTCGTCCATAACGATTGGCGAGATTTTGGCGACGAATTTGGCGGAATGTTGTTAACTTGGCGACTTTTTGAAATGTTTCCAAATTAACGAAAATCTCGCCAAATGGATAAAAATGACAGTAAATCAATGAAAATGACGACTAATTGTCGAAAATTCAATATCTTGGAAAGAATATAAGTATCTACTATAAGAAAAACCTATTTTTTTACTGTAAAAGTAGTAAATTTATTACATTACATAAGGAAAGTTATGTGTTGCCCACATCAGATTTTTTACTTTGCCGTCACAATTTACATGATGAACAAGTATTTAACTAATATTATCATCAATATTAGTAATTTATTTCACGGTCTTTGTTGGCCATTTAATAAAAAGGGTCGGTTATATTTTTTTGAATCATGTCCAAGGCTATATTATTATAAGAGGCCAAATATTATTATAAGAGGGATACCAGCGCTACCTGCATTTTTGTCTAAAGCTAATTTGGGGTTTTCACAGCATGAGGTTTTAACTCCTTACCTTTACCTCCATAGAGTAAAAATCTGATGTGGTCAGCATATGACTTTCCTTATATAATGCAATGAATTTACTACTTTTACAATAAAAAACAAGAAAGATCAATCATGCATAAGCATTGATTATGAAACACTTTCCAACTGAAATGTAATTTCATTTAAAAATTTCTAAAATGTGATTCATTCAGTGGTAATATCTTTTACATTATCACAGTACTACAGTAATTTATTATACTTAAATATTTAAAACTGTATCGAAATATAAATCATCTGATTCTTTATGCAAAATCAATGAATATTTCATTCATATAACTTGTATTCCAGACTCCAGAGCTAAATAATTTTGTGTGAAAAAAATTCAGCAATTCTTATGTAATTCATCTTACAATCGCTTGAGATATTTGCATTCTGCATATGTTAAAATTAGGCTTCCTTGAAGAAATAATAAAAGTTTAGGGATCATTTAAAATCACAACTATTGTAATTGCATAGGCACGGAATTTAGATACACAGATAATACACAGATAATATATATGTGTATGTGTATGTACTCAAAGTATTGGAATCGTGCCGAAGATCGGAACTCGAATTTTCAAAGTATCTACACGTTTTGGGAATTCTAGAACACGAAAAAACTACTTTTAGGAAGACGTCTGTGTGTGTAAGGGTGTGTCTGTGTATGTTTCTGTGTGTCTGTGTGGATATTACATCCACTCTAATTGAAAAACTAATGGACCGAATTTCATACAATTTGGTAGGTATGTTTTTTGTGGGAAATCCTGATGTTCATTAGATTATAGTACGATTCGTAATAAAAGAATCTGCCTTCTTTGCGAAATGGCCGCAGAAATTGCCTTTATCCACTCTAGCTAAAAACTAATGAACCAAATTTAACAAAATTTGGAGTATAATATTTCAATAACCTACAAGTGATTTATATACCAAATTTAACAAAATTTTGTATATAAATCATTTGTAGGTTATTCTACTACGATTCGGGAAAAAGGAACGGGCTATTTTTGCGAAATGGCCAGCAAAAATCGTTATATATAAAAATAAAAGACTACGTGTGCTCAATTATATCAATTAAATTCCTATTTTATATGTGATTTTTGACAACAAAAAGAATAAGACTAACCCCATTACTCTAGGACTAGCCGTTCTTGAGATATTCTAGTTTTTTCGCGTTTTCGCTACGCCACCTTTGACAATAAGTCCAGCTATCAAATGAGAACCACATTTAAGTTTAACGTGTAAATTCAATGTCATTTAAAATACTTATGTTGTGCAGATAAACTCAAATTATCATTGAATAAATAAAGAGAACGAATATGAGTCTGCAGAGAAAGACATGTGCTGTCCACATCAGAATTTTTAACAATATTACACCAATGATTTATAGAAGTGAACGGGGATTATTTTCAGGCCATTTCGAAAAAAATGTATAATCTATATTTAAAGATCCATCAAATTTTTGCCGAATAAAATGTTCAACAAATTTAAGCTGTGTACCAAATTTTAACTCTCTAGGACGTAGGAAAGTGCATTAAAAATGCCATCAATTAAATTTATCATGAAGAGTTATATAAAATTTAAAAAAAATGAAAAATTGTTATCTACCAAATTTATCTTAAAATATGAAGCCACTCCCATATGCAAAACGTTTAAACAAATGGAGAGATATTTATTATATAATATCTCTCTCTTTTCTTTCTGGAAGATATCCCAAAGTCAGAATTTAATTGAATTTGTTTTTTTCCCTATATTAAATAATTTTTTTAATTAAAAAACTACTTAACATATTTTACTGAATTTTTTTTTATATATTCTATGGGATAATGTGAATATTTCCTAAAAATTTCGAAGCAATTCGTGAATTTTAAATTTACTTAAAAAATGTTTGAAAAATTAGGTCCCATAGGGTTCAATGTATTTCATTTTTTCAACCCGGGTTCAATAAAAAACTAATTGGGTGATATTATTTATTTATATTCCCATAGGTCCTACAGACCGTCTGAACAACATACTAAAATTTCATTTTGATAAACTCATTTTTACGGCAGTTATCGTGCTAACGGACAGACAGACAGACAGACAGACAGACAGACAGACAGACAGACAGACAGACAGACAGAATGAACAAAGTCATAAACACTTTTCAACTTTGTTGTAAAGTGTTAAAAATGCTATTCTTATAGTAGATACTTATATTCGTTCCAAGATATTGAATGTTCTTCAATTAGTCGTCATTTTCATTGACTTGGCGTCATTTTTATCTATTTGGCGAGATTTTCGTTAATTTGGCAACATTTAAAAATGTTGTCAAGTTCGCGACATTCCGCTAAATTCGTCGCCAAAATCTCGTCAAGCTTTATGGACAGAAAATAAGTTATTCTTACAGCAGATAAATGGCTATTGGCGTTCAAATACAAAAGTATTACTCTAAGTATTTTTTCTCGTGAATGGAACGAGCTAGATCCACGAGAATGTCACCCAGTTTATCGCATGATATTATATATGAAAATTGAACATGTTTCTCAACAGTTAATATTTTTTTTTAATTTATGGGATTCTTTGATAAATTTATTTGAAAAATGTGCAATATCTCGAGAACGGCTCATGCTAACGTTCTAAAGTTTATGTTAATCGTTTTCTAAGGAAAAATTACATAAGATATGTCTATTTGCGTAACTTTATAAAAGCTTTTGATTTTTTGATGATTTTTTCAAAATTTCGCTCGAAAATTTAGAGGGGTTCTGAACATTCGATTGTACTTTAAAACAATAGGCTTTCCGTATTCACGGATTGTGATTTTTGTACCAAATTTCTTTCGAATCTCTCCTTTCGTTCGTGAGATATCGTCCTCACACACACACACACACACACACACACACATAGACATCACCTAAAAATGTAAGATTCGTGATCAGGGATGCTCGAAACGTGCTCTCCCGTGGAAAACTCGAATTCGAATATTCGACCCCGTCACAATACTTTCCTTATACATTATGAATGTAAGGAAAGTTAAAATATAAACTAAATAGTTAAGTATTTTCTTTTATATACAAAGTTAAAAATGTTTATTCAGTTATTTCGAAATGCTTTAAACCACTTTAGATTTGCATATATGCGCGGAGAAAAATGCATCTTCTGCGGTTACAGTTTAAACACGAGAGGAACTTAAATCCGATGTCTATTAATGTCTCTCATTTTTATTGTTTCGTTGCTTTAAATCATTCCGAAGGTACATGCGAGACATGGAGTTGTGAAAGATCAAATGAAATGGATGGATATGTTTCTGACTTTAAATTTATCGCGGTGCAATTAAAATTCAGAATATCAGTAGTGTAGAATTTTTAAAAGCATGTCTTTGAATATTAAAGTCAGTTAAATGTCTTTGATTCCATTCTGCTTCGTAACATCATTCTTTTGAATGGAAATTATTAAAAATTAGCTTTATATTCATATTTCGTGCGGAATATATATATATATATATACATATATATATATATATATTATATATTTATATATATATATATATATATATATATATATATATATATATATATATATATATATATATATATATATATATATATATATATATATATATATTTGAAATATGTAATAATAAGAATTATGTAAAAATAAAAAAACAATTCGAGTAATATTAACATCACCATAGAAGCAAATTCACGGCCACAATGCCGATAAGAGAAAAGAACAGCACCGTCCCAAATTCGATGATTAATCAGAACTAAATTCATCTTCAGGTCTGAGTATTTAATTCTAATTAACCCAAACAAATGCCTGTTTCAGATTAAGCAATAGCACATCATTATAAATGCTTAAACTCAGACTACAGGCAACAAAAAATGAAAAAATGAAAATAGGATACATTAAGAAAATTTGTATTACCAAGCGGCATGAACCCTTCTTCTTCCACCACGTGTATACACGATCAACCTCAACAGCTTAATCTAGAAGCACCGGAATGAACAAGTCGAAATTCTACCAGGGAGACAGAATTTCATTATATTTATATATATAATGAAAGTTTAAAAATCCAATAAAAGAATAGAGAGAAGTTTCAACTCTAACTCAACATTGTAAAATGCCTTGCAAATAAAAGTATCAAGCAGAGAATCATCAATCAAGTGGAAAATATAAATGCAAACCTCTAGTCATCAATCTGAAAATAATCAAAAAGCATCAATGGAAAGGAATCGATAAAATAATATCAAATAAAATCCAAGCATGAAAGCTTTACACGTGGACAAGCAATAGGCCTAATAATTAAGTGTTCATTTCGATAAAACTTTTTTTCAAGTCCAAGTATTTTATAGAAATGAAAACAAAATGCATGTTTCTGATATCAGTGATAGATTATATCTATAAACTTTGATAACTTGGACAACATACATAACGTTTGAAAAATAATAGGAAACAAGAATACCTGAAAAAACATTGCATACGTCTGATCCATTGGAGCCTTGAATAAAGAGACCAATGTCGCCAATCTGAAAAAATAAAAAGGTGAGAACTGCTGTTTCCGATCGTGAGAAAGAAATACCAGTAATGCGAAAAGACGATAAAAGCTGATATTCAACAGTAAGAACATGTAAATACATGATAATGATTATTTAAGAGAAAGTGGATGTCTGGCTAAAATAAGATACTAAGGAACTAAGGAGAGAATTTAAGTATAATTTACCATTCCAAACTTTTTAACTATACTATGTACTAAATAAGCTGGATATTTATATAATTTGCTAGTAATTTTAAGTTTATTAATATGCATAGCATGAAATTTTTTATCAGATAATCTATAAATTCTGAAAAGCTTATTAAGTATAATATTTCTAAACAATTGAATCGAGTTACAGGAATTATATATATATATATATATATACAGGGTGGTCATAAAAAAATTTCCCCAATATATGAACCCCTAGCGGCCTATCCGCTCAACTAATCGAAAGGAGATTTCAGATATTGTTATTTGAAGGTATGCGCTCGAGATTGTGATGATTTCAAACAATAGAGCTCTCACGGTTATAGTTACACTGAAAAATTATCGAAATTTTCGAATGGCAACACCCACTTTCTTCCTACGCAAATTGTTCAGCGCATTGAAGAACCATAAATGGCGTTAGAACGATACACGTATGACGAAAATTGGCGGCGTAAAACATTTGCAAAGAAAGACACTGTAAAGGACCAATAACAACACAAGAGAGGAGAGGGAAAAAACTTTTATTGGAATTACAAGTTTTCAACGTGCCCTCCTTCGCAGAAGATAACATACTGGAGACTGTTGACAACAATGACGAACTTAACATCGCAGGAGGAATCTGTATAACTTCTGGTTTCATGGCATCTTTCAATTCTGATAAATCTCGTGGATTTGAAGTGTACACCTTAGATTTCAGATAACCCCAGAACCAGAAATCCATCGGAGTGAGGTCGGGGGATCGCGGTGGCCACGAAACTGCAAAGTTACGGGAGATGACTCTATCACCGAAGTTCTGTTGCAGCACTTGTCGAACACAAGTAGTGACGTGTGGAGGAGCACCATCTTGCATCCATACAATGTCATTAACTACATTTCGCTGCTGCAATTCTGGAATTACGTAATTCTGCAACATTGTTTTATACCGAGGACCTGTGATGGAGAACGTTTGCATACCATTGGAAGTGACCTCTTCGAAGAAGCACGGACCGAGAACGAATGGGCTTGCGATGCCGCACCACACAGTCACTTTAGCTTCGAGTAAAGGCACTGGTGCCACAACGTGATGATTTTCATCAACCCAGTGAATGCAGTTCCTGGAGTTTACATTCCCAGTTAAGGAGAAATGTGCCTGATCCGTCCATAATATCCGCAGCGGCCACCTGCTATCTTCATGATATCTGATGAGGAAAAAATTCGCAAAGTCGACACGCTGTTGCTCGTCTCCAGGTTGCAACATCTGGACGCCCTGAAATCGATAAGGAAACATCCGCAGAACAGAGCGCAGAAGCTTGAAGACTGTGGTTTTCGGTACATCCAAATTGCGGGCGACACTTCTTGCAGTACGCAATGGACCTGCTGTAATCGTATTATGCACTTCCGCAACAACTTCAACAGGAACAGATAGATGGTCGTCCGGATCGCGGTCTATCACATATGCATCCAGTTTCTTCAAATTTTTTTACCAAATCACGTACAGTTCGTACGGAACATGGGCCTCGTCTTAGCTTATGATTTCGCCGAGAAACTCGCACTGCTTCTGCAGCATTTTCCTCGTTCTGGTAAACCAGCTTCATCAATTCACCACGTTGTTTCCCTGTAAGTGTCATCTTGTTGGCACGTTCGAACACCTGATTGAAGAAACAATCCTCCCACACTGCTTATTAAAGGTTTTCCACAAGCAATGCTTTGCAGGTGGTGTTCTGTGATTAGTGCTTCTACTGTCTATCCCTGTGAATTATGCAAAGTGCTTCAATGCACCTCCTCTCTGTGTTGGCATTGGTCCTTTACAATGCTCATCTTTGCAAATGTTTCACGCCGCCAATTTTCGTCATACGTGTATCGTTCCAACGCCATTTATGCTTTTTCAATGCGCTGATCAATTTGCGAAGGAAAAAAGTGGGTGTTGCCATTCGAAAATTTCGAAATTTCTTCACTGTAACCGTAACCGTGAGAGCTCTATTGTTTGAAATCATCACAATCTGGATCGCATACCTTCAAATAACAATATCTGAAATTTCCTTTCGATTGGTTGAGCGGATAGGCCGCTAGGGGTTCATAGATCGGGAAGTTTTTTTATGACCACCCTATATATATATATATATATATATATATATACAGTTGTGAAAATGATCATAATGTCAGCGCCAAATGTTATAGGGCTCATGCAACACATATGACAAGGGCAAATCTTGCAGCATGTAAAGCGTCCGCTGTTCTCACTCACAGGCAATTATAACTGGATTTTCTGTTTTGGTACTGCAAGTTAAATTGTGTGCATAGATGCCTTTGATTTGTACTCGACTGCGCTACGAAAAATTGTCAGATTTAGAGAGAAGTCGCATCATAAGCCGAAGTGAAGCTGGTTAGTTCAACAGACGTGTCTGTCGTCAACTTGGACGGAGCGATATGGTAGTTGCTCGGTGTTGGCAACGGTGGATCAGAGAAGGCACATATAGCCGTCGCAGAGGCCCAGGACGCTCAAGAGGATATTGTAGTCAGAAAAGAGCCACTTCCACGCTAATGGTGTTGCTATCAGCCATTTGAAGGCCTTTTCCATCCTCCATGTATCCTGTATCAAGAGATACTAATTCGGAGACGACTGGAAAAAGGTGGGGTTAGGTGTCGACGTCTATAAAGGATTTTATTTATTTTTGAGAAATCTGGTTTATTAGAATTTCAGCTAGAGTGGAAACAGGCAATTTTTGCTGGCCATTTCGCAAACAAGGGCGAGTTCTTTTATCCCGAATCGTACCAAAGACAAATCAGCTCCAGGGTCATACACAAATGACTTACCCATCGAATTTTATGAAATTCAGTCCATTAGTTTTTGATTCAGGGTTGATACATACATTGCACAGGCGGACAGACACACACACAGACGTCACGTTAAAAATAGTTTTTTCGTGTTCCAGGGATTCCAAAACGTGTAGATCCATCGAAAACTTGAGTTGCGATTTTCGGCAGGATCCCAATACTTTTCCTATATATTACCATGCACTGCAGGGAAAGTAAAAAAAAAAAAAAAAGATACCTACAGTAGTAACCAAAGTTATGTTAAAAAATCTGATAAGGCAACACATGACTTTCCTTATATAATGTAATGAATTTACTACTTTTACAGTAAAAAAATAGGTTTTTTTTATAGTAGATACTAATATTCTTTCCAAGACATTAAATTTTCAACAATTAGTCGTCATTTTCATTGATTTAGCATCACTTTTATCAATTTGGCGAGATTTTCGTTAATTTGGCAACATTTCAAAAAGTCGCCAAGTTGGCGACAATCCGCCAAATTCGTCGCCAAAATCTCGCCAAGTATTATGCACTAAGAAATAAGTTATTCTTACAGCAGATAAATGACTATTGGCATTCAAGTACAAAAGTGTTACTCAGAGTATCTTTTATCATGAATGGAACGAGCTAGATCCACGAGAATGATGTCACCCAATTTATCGCATGGTATTACATATGAAAAATGAACATGTTTATCAATAGGAAATATTTTATTTTTATTTTATATGACTTTTTGATATGTTTTTGAAAAATGTACAATATCTCGAGAACGGCTCGTCTTAGCGTTCTAAAATTTATGTCAATCGTTTTCTAATGAAAAATTACATAAGAAATGCCTATTTGCGTAACTTTATTAGTGGTTTTGATTTTTTGACGATTTTTTCAAAATTTTATTCGAAAATTTAGGGGGGTTCTGAACATTCGATTACGTATAAAAACAATAGACTTCCAGTGTTTTCGGATTGTGATTTTTGTACCAAATTTGGTTCAAGTCGGTTTATTCGTTCGTCAGTTATCGTCTCCACAGACCCACTGACACACACACACACACACACACACATACACAGACATCACTTCAAAAATGTTCGATTCGTGATCAGGGATGCTTGAAACGTGCTCTCCCGTCGCAAACTCGAATTCGAATTTTCGACCCCGTCACAATACTTTCCTTATACATTATGTATATAAGGAAAGTAACAAGAAATGTATAAAGGGAGTCTTCATAGAGGGTGGCAAATGATGTGTACATTTCAGTTTTGACGAAACTATTGAGATTTTTACTTTCTCTGCAATACATAGAAATGTATAGGGAAGGAAAGTACTGGAATCGTGTCGAAAATCGCAACTCGAGTTTTCGACGGATCTACATGTTTCGAGCACTCTAGAATCCAAAAATACTTTTCTTAGCGTAACGTCTCTGTGTGTGTGCGCGCGTTTAAGTCATATCTAAGTCATCCTCTAAGCTCTATCTATAGCCAGGAGCTTCTAGAGGTTTCACAAAAAGGCCTCATCCGAATAATAAACACTTGTGAAAACTGAAATTATCGGATAATCGATTTTTCGGATTAACAATTTTCGGATGTGTGAATTATTCGGATGCCTCATCCGGAAAGGCCTCATCCGAATAATTCACACATCCGAAAATTGTTAATCCGAAATTCAGTTTTTACATGTAAAAAAACAAGAAAATTATTAAAAGACTAACTGATACGTTAGTCTTTTCACTTTATGTTCTAGAATATAATTTTGGGTCCCCGGATCAACATTATTTTGGGTGATTTTATTCGGCACAAAATATTCCAGGGCCCGAAATAACCTTGTCCCAATGGATAATCTGGCTCTGGTTGTATAAACAAAACGTTGTAGTACAGTCAAAACGTTGTAAAAAAACCCTATAAATTGATACACAAATGCCTAATTATAAAATATAGAATTACATTTGATCCTTGTTAAGACAGCACCCTTTTAAGACAGATTTCTCATTATTACATACAAATACGGAATCCCCGGTTAAAGTCTATAGTCGTTGCATGTTATAAACTTCGGTTATTACGTTCGTTCATTAAGATAGACAAAATTTATTTAATTACTTTCCTTATATACATAGTGTATAAGGAAAGTATAGTGACGGGGTCGAAAATTCGAATTCGAGTTTTCGACGGGAGAGCACGTTTCAAGCATCCCTGATCACGAAGCAAACATTTTTGAGGTGATGTCTGTGTGAGTGTGTGTGTGTGTGTCAGTGAGTCTGTGGAGACGATAACTGACGAACGAATGGACCGATTCGAACAAAATTTGGTCTAAAAATCACAATCCGTAAACACTGGAAGCCTATTGTTTTTATACGCAATCGAATGTTCAGAACCCCCTAAATTTTCGAGTGAAATTTTGAAAGAATCGTCAAAAAGTCAAAACCGCTAATAAAGTTCCGCAAATAGACATACATTTCTTATGTAATTTTTTATTAGAAAACGATTGACATAAAGTTTAGAAAGCTAACATGAACCGTTCTCAAGATATTGCATATTTTTTAAAAAAATTATCAAAAAGTCATATAAAATAAAAAAAAAATATTTCCTATTGAGAAACATGTTCACTTGTCACATGTAATACCATGCGATAAATTGGGTGACATCATTCTCGTGGATCTAGCTCGTTCCATTCATGAAAAAAGATACTTTGAGTAATACTTTTGTATTTGAACGCCAACAGTCATTTATCTGCTGTAAGAATAACTTATTTCTTCGTCCATAACGCTTGGCGAGATTTTGGCGACAAATTTGGTGGCATGTCGCCAACTTGGCGACTTTTTTAAATGTTGCTAAATTAATGGAAAACTCGCCAAATGGATAAAAATGACGCTAAATCAATGATAATGACGACTCATTGACGAAAGTTCATTATCTTGGAAAGAATGTAAATATCTACTATAAAAATAATCTTTTTTTTTTACTGTAAAAGTAGTAAATTCATTGCATTATATAAGGAAAGTCATGTGATGCACACATCAATTTTTTTTCAATAAGTAGAAGATTCGGCCAGAATATACCTTTGAGCAATTGACTAAAATTGAGAATGACATAAAAAGAAGAAGATTCGGTCACAATATACCTTTGAGCAATTGACTTAAAATTGAGAATGACATAAAAAGGAGAAGCCTCGGCCAGAATATACCTTTGAGCAATTGACTAAAATTGAGAATGACATAAAAAGAAGAAGATTCGGCCAGAATATACCTTTGAGCAATTGACTAAAATTGAGAATGACATAAAAAGAAGAAGATTCGGCCAGAATATACCTTTGAGCAATTGACTAAAATTGAGAATGACATAAAAAGAAGAAGATTCGGCCAGAATATACTTTTGAGCAATTGACTAAAATTGAGAATGACATAAAAAGAAGATTGTTTCCCAATAAGAAAAAAATAAAGAATATTTCTTTTTAAAAATAGTAATACGCACAACTACATTTTGTTTATGCTTTGAATGTTAATAATTTGTACCTTATTATACATATCAAATCTTTTTGATTAAATGTTTCTGTCTTTTTATACGGTTTCATTTTTCAGTGTACCTAATATATTACATAAAATTAAGGATAACAAATTTTCATTACCTGTTTACTATGTCATTACTATAGTATGTTAGATTTATTTACTCCTGCTATAACGTACTCTCGCTAATACGTGCAATAAATGCTGACCCTTGACTGCCTGTCTTAACGAAAGATCATTGTATATAAAATAGCAAGAAATAATGGGTTAGGTAAAATATATAAACTAATGAATCTAAAAAATTTAATTAATACGTAGAAATATTCCTTATTGTTTCAGTTTTAATGTGCATTGTGATACTCATTTATTTCTACAAAATTGACAGTTTAAATAAGTATTTTAAGCCTTTCGCCATAGAATTACATACAATGCACGGGTTCTTATCAGTTCGCAGCGCCACCTGAATGATTGTTTCAAATGATATGGGCATTTTCTCAGTATGGAGTAACAACTGTTCCTTATCTTTACCTCCATAACCTCTACCATTTCCGGAATTCAATCCTGGAATTTAATCCGGTATTTAATAACACTCATCACCTAATCTATCAAAAACTGATTCTGAGAAATTAGATATTTTAACCTTTTTAATTAAAACAATAATATAGAAAATTTTTTGTCGCCAACAATAGCAGCAAATATTTAAACGGTCATTCATAAAAATATGCACTATATATTGTATTCCACTAGGAGAAAGAACATATATGTATTTAAGTTAAAATATTTTCTCTTTCATACCTAATCTATTATTTTCTTTTAAAAACTTCAAAACTGACATTTTATTTTTAATTTCGGTTCCACAGAAAGACTTCATAACAGATATCATCATAAAAACTCGATACTCAGCGTAATATTTTTATTTCACTCTCTAAAGAAATACTGAAATAAAACTTTGCATTTCTTCCTAAAGATGGCGCAACAGGCGTTTATACGAGCTCATTCCGGGCTTCACAGCTTCATTCCGAATTCCTGGCCATTCACGGCTCTATACGGGTCAGAACATTTTATTTGATATCGTAGAAATCTTTTTTTTTCCCCTGCTTCTTTCTTTTTCGGTCTATTTGTGATTTTTATCTTTCTTTCTCGTACTCGGGATCGTATTATGTAATCTCAAAGTTCTCCTTAACTGATTTCTGACGTTTGGATGAGATTTTATTGTTTCAATTTTTGTTTATGTTTATATTTCAACACATGTACGTTGCCATGTTATGTATCTGCCCACTTGTTTCGTTCAGTCATACGAATTTTCGAAAAATATGGAAGTGACACATCTCTAGAGCTGGAAGTGAAAGTTCTTAGTGAGCCTCTCAACTCCCTCTAAAATTCGATGCTAAGTCCATACCAGTCATCATCTAAGCTTTAGTTGTATCCAATCCTGAAAAATTAATATTGCAAAAAAAAAAGTGTTTTTTCTTTCAATCCAAAATGACAACTCTAGAATCGTAAGTGGAATTTTTTAGTGAGACCCCCAGCCCTACCAGAATTTCATGCTGAATTCATATTAGTCTTCATCTGAGTTCTATCTATTTGCTTATACCGATTCTCTAAAAATAGATACTTAAAAAAATAATTTTTCACGGAAGTATAAAAACAAGAAGTGATAAAAACTTGAAAGTTGATATCCTTAGCGAATCCCCTTATCCCCTAAAGTACTTGATGCCAAATCCACACCAGTCATTGTGTAGACTCTTATCAACTGCCAATTCTGAGAAATATATATTTCAAGGAAGCTAAAATATTTGAACAGGAATTGGTAAAAGAACTAGAAGTAGAAATCCTTTGTGAACCGCTAATTTCGTCTAGAATTTGATACTGAATACATATCAGTTATCGTCTGATTTCTATCTGTAGCTAATCCTGAGAAATAGATGTTTAAAAAAATCTGATGTTCTTGTTACAAATCCCCTTGATGTACGAAAGCCTTACGCCACGTTTAACGACACCTGATCCATAGCGAACGTTAGTATGCAGCTTCACCTGAGACGAGGTTCCACAAGGGCAAAGATTGACTTAACTTCAACATCACAACATCCATACCCGCAGGTGGGACTCAAACCCACAACCCGGCAGCCGAGCGATCATTTGGAAACGCTTGCCTTGACCGCTCGACCACCGCGTCAGAAAATCTAATGTAAGCGGCATATGACTTTCCCTGAAGACTCAAATTCATTTTTTTTATTTCATTAATAATTCATTACATTGAGTTTAATGGCATTTAATAACACGCATAATTAACTGAGATTACACTGAATATGCACTTTTAATTCAGCTTTCGTTTTCATTTGGTAAATGGACTTATTCTCAAAACCGGCGCATACAAAAATGTGAAAAAACTAAATTATCTGGAGAACGGTTAGTTCTAGATCTGGAGTGATAGAGTTGGTTTTATTCTTTTCATTATAAAAAACTGCACTTAAAACAAGCATTTAATTAATGCATTTCAGCATACGTGATCTTTTATTTCAGATTTTGACGAATTTTCCGGGGCATTTTGCAAAAAAATCAGTTTTTTTCCCGAATCGTACCAAAATCTTATCAGCACCAAGGTTACCCACTATCTACCAAATTTTGTGAAATCAGGTCTATTAGTTTTTCAGCTAGAGTGGATATAGGCAATTCTTGCGGGCCATTTCGCAAAAAAAAAGGCAGGTTCTTTTATCTCGAATCGTACCCAAATCTAATCAGCACCAGCGTCACCCACAAGTGTCTTACCTACCAAGTTTTATGAAATATGGTTAATTAGTTTTCGAGTTATATAGTGGATACATACATTTCACAGACAGACACGCACACACACAGAGACGTCACGCTAAGAATAGTGTTTTCGTGTTCTAAAGGACCCCAAACTTGTAGATCCATCGAAAACTAGAGTTGCTATTTTCGGCACGATTCCAATACTTTCCCTATATTTACTTTCCCTGAGTATTGCAGGGAAGGTAAAAACCTGAAGTGGGTTGCACATGACTTTCCATGCAGACTTATATCCATGTTCTCTTTACTTTAATTAAATTTAATTCACTTTTCATTCAATTTTCGTTCTCATTCGGTAACTGAATTTATTTTTAAAGGTGCGTAGAGAAAATACGAAAAAACTAAAATATCTCGAGAACGGTTAGTCCTAGTGTACTGGGGTTGGTCTTATTCTTTTTTCTGTTAAAAATTACGTATAAAACTAGCATTCAATGGATATATTTGAGCATACGTAGTTTTTTATTTTAGATTTTGACGATCTTTGCTAGCCATTTTGCAAAAAAAGGCAGGTTTTTTTTTCGAAGCATACCAAAATCTAATCAGCATCAGGGTGACCCACAAGCAACTTATCTAGTGAATTTTGTGAATTTCCGTCCATTAGTTTTTCAGCTAGAGTGGATACAGTCTTCTGCGGGCCATTTCGCAATAAAAGGTAGGTTCTTTTATCCCGAATCGTACCCAAAACTAATCAGCACTAGATTCGCCCACAAGGATCACACCCAAGGGTCTTACTTACCAAATTTTATGAAATTCGATCCTTTAGTTTTTTAGTTAGAGTCGATACAAAATCTGCACAGACACACAGACGTCACGCTGAAAATAGTTTTTTCGTATTCTAGAGGTTTCGAAAGATCCGTCTAAAACACGAATTGCTATTTTCGTCATGATTCCAATACTTTCCTTTTACATTATCATGTATTGCAGGGAAAGTAAAAATCTGATGTGGGCAGCACAAGACTTTCCCTGCAGACTTATATCCACATTCTCTTTATTTTAATTAAATTTCTTTCACTTTTAATTCAATTTTCTTTCTCATTCGGTAACCGGACTTATTTTCAAAGTTGGCGTAGAGAAAATACGAAAAACTAAAGTATCTCGAGAACGGCTAGTCCTAGTGTAATGGGGTTGATCTTATTCTTTTCTTCGTTAAAAATTACGTATTAAACAAGCATTTAATGGATATATTTGAGCATACGTAGTCCTTTAGTTTAGATTTTGACGATTTTTGCGGGCCATTTCGCAAAAAAAGGCGGGTTATTTTTTCCGAATCATACCAAAATCTAATCAGCACCAGGGTGACCCATAAGTGACTCATCTACTGAATTTTGTAAAATTCGGTCCATTAGTTTTTCAGTTAGAGCGGATACAAGCTTTTGCGGGCCATTTCACAAAAAAGGCGGGTTCTTTTATCCCGAATCATACCCAAAACTAATCAGCACCAGACTCGCCCACAAGTGACTTACCTACCAAATTTTTTGAAATTCGGTCAATTAGTTTTTTAGTTACAGTGGATACAAAATCTGCACAGACAGACACACAGACAGACAGACACACACACAGACAGACAGACACACACACAGACGTCACGCTAAAAATTGTTTTTTCGTATTCTAGAGGTCTTGAAACGTGTGGATCCGTCGAAAACTCGAGTTGCGATTTTCGACATGATTCCAATACTTTCCCTATACATTACCATGTATTGCAGGGAAAGTAAAAATCTGATGTGGGCAGCACAAGACTTTCCCTGCAGACTTATATCCACATTCTCTTTATTTTAATTAAATTGATTTCACTTTTAGTTCAATTTTCGTTCTTATTCGGTAACCGGACTTATTTTCAAAGGTAGCGTAGAGAAAATACGGAAAACTAAAATATCTCGAGAACGGCTGGTTCTAGTGTAATGGGTTTGGTCTTATTCTTTTCGTCGTTAAAAATTACGTATTAAACGTGCATTTAATGGATATATTTGAGTATACCTAGTTCTTTAGTTTAGAATTTGACGATTTTTGCGGGCCATTTTGCAAAAAAAGCAGGTTATTTTTTTCCGTATCGTACCAAAATCTAATCAGCACCAATGTGATCCATAAGTGACTCATATACCGAATTTTGTGAAATTTGGTCCATTAGTTTTTCAGTTGGAATGGATACAAGCTTTTGCGAGCCATTTCGCAAAAAAAGGCGGGTTCTTTTATCCCAAATCGTACCCAAAACTAATCAGCACCAGACTCGCTCACAAGTGACTTACCTACCAAATTTTGTAAAATTCGGTCCATTAGTTTTTTAGTTAAAGTGGATACAAAATCTGCACAGACAGACAGACAGACACACAGACAGACACACACACAGACGTCACGCTAAAAATGGTTTTTTCGTATTCTAGAGGTCTCGAAACGTGTAGATCCGTCGAAAACTCGAGTTGTGATTTTCGGCATGATTCCAATACTTTCCCTATACTTTACCATGTATTGCAGGGAAAGTAAAAATCTGATGTGGGCAGCACATGACTTTCCCTGCAGACTTATATTCACGTTCTCTTTATTTTAATTAAATTCATTTCACTTTTAATTCAATTTCCGTTCTCATTCGGTAACCGGACTTGTTTTCAAAGGTGGTGTAGAGAAAATACGAAAAACTAATATATCTCGAGAACGGCTAGTCCTAGTGTAATGGGGTTGGTAGTATTATTTTCGGCGTTAAAAATTACGTATTAAACGAGCATGTAATGGATATATTTGAGTATACCTAGTTCTTTAGTTTAGATTTTGACGATTTTTGCGGGCCATTTTGCAAAAAAAGGCAGGTTATTTTTTTCCGAATCGTACCAAAATCTAATCAGCACCAGATTGGTCTACAAGCGACTTATCCACCAAATTTTGTGAAATTCGGTCCATTAGTTTTTCAGTTAGAGTGGATACAAGCTTTTGCGGGCCATTTCACAAAAAAGGCGGGTTCTTTTATTCCGGATCGTACCCAAAACTAATCAGCATTAGCCCCGCCCACAAGTGACTTACCTACAAAATTTTGTGAAATTCGGACCATTAGTTTTTTAGTTAGAGTGGATACAAAATCTGCACAGACAGACAGACAGACAGACACACAGACACACAGACAGACAGACAGACACACACACAGACGTCACGCTAAAAATGGTTTTTTCGTATTCTAGAGGTCTCGAAACGTGTAGATCCGTCGAAAACTCCAGTTGTGATTTTCGGCACGATTCCAATACTTTCCCTATACATTACCATGTATTGCAGGGAAAGTAAAAATCTGATGTGTGCAGCACATGACTTTCCCTGCAGACTTATATTCACGTTCTTTTTATTTAAATTAAATTTAATTAATTTTTAATTCAATTTTTGTTCTCATTTGAAAACTGGACTTATTTTCAAAAATGGTGTAGGAAAAATACGAAAAACTAAAATATCTCGAGAACGGCTAGTGCTACAGTAATGGGGTTGGTCTTATTCTTTTCATCGTTAAATAATTACGTATTAAATCAGCATTTAATGGATATATTTGAATATACCCAGTTTTTTATTTTATATTTTGGCAATTTTTGCGGGCCATTTTGCAAAAAAAGGCAGGTTATTTTTTTCTGAATCGTACCAAAATCTAATCAGCACCAGGGTGACCTATACGTAACTCATCTACCGAATTTTGTGAAATTCGGTCCATTAGTTTTTCAGCTACAGTGGATACAAGCTTTTGCGGGCCATTTCACAAAAAAGGCGGGTTCTTTTATTCTGAATCGTACCCAAAACTAATCAGCACCAGCCACGCCCACAAGTGACTTACCTACAAAATTTTGTGAAATTCGGTCCATTAGTTATTTAGTTAGAGTGGATACAAAATCTGCACAGACAGACACACAGACACACAGACAGACACACAGACAGACACACAAACAGACGTCACGCTAAAAATGCTTTTTTCGTATTCTAGAGGTCTCGAAACGTGTAGATCCGTCGAAAACTCGAGTTGCGATTTTCGGCATGATTCCAATACTTTCCCTATACATTACCATGTATTGCAGGGAAAGTAAAAATTGATGCAGATATGGAAAAGGTATGTTAAAATGCTTAGTAGAGTTTGCTATTTATTGGTGCAAAAGTATTTACACCGTGTAGAAATAATAACTCTACACAAAGATTACAAAGCTTGTTTGAAATGTTTTCCATCCATGCCAGAGATCCATTAAAGATAAGAGGCAGATATTATATGCCTATGATGCATTTCTGCGTTGCGCCATTTGGACTCTTGGTGTAAACATTTACATTTAAATCTGTGATTAATCTCTCAGCAACTTCGTTTAAACATATCGCTGGCATTTTTTATGATAAAATGCTGATATTTTGTACATCACTTTATTAGTGTATGAGGCACATTTTACTCATTGGAAATGTTTTTGTACGGGGGTCGTATAAAAATTTAAATTTTGTATTTCTTCAAATTTAATAATTTAATCCCCTGAAAAGTTTTATTGATTTCATAAGGTTCTGTACCTTTTTTTTACGCAACATTGTAATTTATTATATAGGTCTGAGACCAATATTTAAGGAATAAAAGCCGAGGTCAATGTTTTGGGACACCCTGTATACATATTTGCATAAACAGGATTAAACTCAAACATCACTTATTCTCAAAGCAACCTAGTATTTGGTTAATTCAGGGATTTTGAATTAAGATTGTTGAGTTCGTAAGGTTAAGTTGATTTATTTTGCCTTTGTAGTTGAACACGGTTGGGAATGCTTCTCGGAGACACGAAGTGTTAACGTTAAAATCGTATAAATCGGGTTTTATTTTAAATTATTTAAGGGGTTTGTTGGTATATTTATCCTCCAATTTATAATATTCATGTTCGTTAGAATGCTTTGGTTTTGGATTAAAGATGTTAATTGGCCTACTAATGTTGCTGGTTTTTATTTTTGGTTCTTAAACTATTGAAAATCATTGTAGTTATTTGTACTTTGGTTAATATGTTATAATTATTAATGCCCGCAAATGTTGCTGATGATTTGTAACCATGTAAATCCTTTTGAGTTTAATAAATTTTCTGTGGGTGGTGGTGCGTAGCCGCTCGGTCGGTGGTGCTGGTTGCCTGGTTGGTTCCTTTACGGGCGGCCCTGCTGCTTTCATGGTGAGGGTTTCGCCTGTCTCCGCCGGCGTTCCCCTTCGGGTCTGGTGGTGGTTGGCCAAGCTGGACTGGACGTTGGTCTTCTGTCCTCTTGGTTTCCCGGTTGGCTCACGCTTTCTATGGTGGGGTAAGCGGTTTTCTCCGTCCGGTGGGGTCGGGTGGTCCATTGACTGAGTTTGTGTTGGGGATCGCTCTTTCTCGGCGTACTCTAAATTCGCGTCACACCCATTATTGGTAAGTCGTACGGTTTGGGTCGCGGAAACATTAAAAACGGAAAACTTTCAATATTGATTTCTTCAAATTGAGACGATTGCTAAAACAATATAAAAACTTTGTTAAGATAAATTATTGATTTAAAATCCGGATTTTCTGCTGCATATTTTTGTCCTTTATGGTTTATATCTATCTTTAATAGTTTGGAACATATTTAAAGTGAAAGTAAGAATAGCGGAGCAAAAACTCGATTGGACAAAAACTTTTAAATTTTTTCAAAGAAAATAAATAGTTAAAAACATTAAAATATTGAAATTATTTTGTATATTCATTAAAGTTACCCTATTTCCGATAAAATAAGTGCAAATCATTTACACACACATGTTTATCTATTAGGTTCGGCGATATAAGCGTTTAAAATGCTTTACACTTTCTTTCGACTTAGATCGCCCGACTTACCCGAAAGTGTAAGATTGTTTTTACATTTTTCTTTCTTTCGACCCAGACCGCATTATTATCTTCTTAGATTATACACTTGTTACTTTCCTAATCTGCATAGTATAATGTATAAGGAAAGTATTGTGACGGGGTCGAAAATTCGAATTCGAGTTTTCGATGGAAGAGCACGTTTCAAGCATCCCTGACCACGAATTAAACGTTTTTGGAATTATGTCTGTGTGTGTGTGTGTGTGTGTCAGTGAGTCTGTGGATACGATGTCTCGCGAACGAATAGAGCGATTCGAACGAAATTTAATACAGAAATTAAAATCCGTGAATGCTGGAAGCCTATTGTTTTTATACATAATCAAATGCTCAGAACCCCCTGAATTTTGAAATGAAATTTTGAAAAGATCATTAAAAAGTCAAAACATTTAATAAAGTTACGTAAATAGTATTTCTTAAGCAATTTTTCATTAGAAAACTATTGACATGAATTTCAGAACGCTAGCATGAACCGTTCTCGATATATTGCACATTTCGTAAAAAATAAAAATAAAAATATGGTATAAAATTAAAAATTATTAACTATTGTAAAATATGTTCATTTTTCATAATTCGCAAATTCTGATTTCCGTCATATTTCGGGCATATTTTCTAGTATATAAGAAATACTCTTCTCACCGTTTGTCTGTAACACTTGGTGATGCATTTGGCGAATTTGGCGAAGAATCTAGTAAAGTATCGCCATCTTGGCGATATTTCACCCCAGATTGACAAAAGTATCGTCAAAATTGCAAAAATGACTCTAAATTAATGAAAATGACGCCGAATTGATAAATTAATTATTAGAATATTTTAATATATGGACTCTATCGCTTATTGAGGATGCTATCCATATTTATAGCTGTTTATTTAGAGTTGCGCGAAATATAAAATAATTGGGTATTGTGAAATAGTTTTACATGCTGTCGTCTGGAAAATTGCCAAATGTACAATTCAACGACAAAAATACAGTACCGTGGATCTTATAAATTATTTTTTTACTGTAAAAGTAATAAATTCATTGCATTATATAAGGAAAGTTATGTGCTACCCACATCAAATTTTTTTTGTTTTTAATTTACTTATATTTTTAGTGTGATACGATACGTCTGAAGCAGCTCAATCTCTTTAGATCTTGCACCAAAAGACCATAATCAACCAATCAACCATCGACCTAGAAAGTCCGACTTACCCGAAGCTGTAAGGCATTTGTTTGGACGTCCGGGACAGTGCAAACCAATTTAAACCAAACGAAAACGAAAATGAAAATAAAACAGCATATTTAGTGTCATTTCAAATAATTATCCGTCGTATTTTGCGTCATTAAACTCAATTTAACGAAATATAAAAAAATCAAGAGAAAGTGAATTTGGATGTGTAAGGAAAGTCATAGGCTGCTCGTAACGGACATTTTTTTTTTATTTTATCGTGGAATAGCTGCGAAACACAGTTTTAAGAACGCTGATTTACTCAATAGTTTTGCTGTTAGATTGTTAATTTTTACTTTCCCTGCAGTACATGATAATGCAGAGGGAAAGTATTGGAATCATGCCAAATATCGCAACTCGAGTTTTTGACGGATTTACACGATTTGAGACGTCAATAATACGAAAAAAACTATTTTTAGAGTGACGTCTCTGTGTGTGTGTGTCTGTCTGTCGGTCTGCTTGTCTGTCTGTGTGTCTGTCTGTACAATGTATGTATCCACTCTAACTCAAAAACTAATGGACGAATTTTATAAAATTTGGTAGGTAAGTCACTTGGGTGTGACCCTGGTGCTGATTAGTTTTTAGTACGATTCGGAAAAAAATCCCACCTTTTTTTTGCGAAATGACCGGCAAAAATCTCATGTATCCACTCTAGTTAAAATACTAATTGATCAAATTTCACAAAAGTTGGTAGATAAGTTACTTGTGGGATACTCTGGTGCTGATTAGATTTTGGTATGATTCTGAAAAGAATAACATGCTTTTTTTACATGCTTTTTTTTTAAAAAAAAATCTGATGTGGGCAACACATGACTTTCGCTGCAGACTCAAATTCATACTATCTTTATTTCTTTAATAATTCATTAGATTGAGTTTAATTGCTGCGTAACAAAAATGTAAGAAATCTCAAATATCTTGAGAACGGTTAGTCTTAAAGTACAATGGAGTGTGTTATATTTTTTTCCTCGTCAAAAATTGCGTATAAAACAAGAATTTCATTGATGCATTTCAGCATACGTAGTCCATATTTTTTTTTAATTTTTGCGATTTTTGCGGTCCATTTCGTAAAAAAAAAGCAGGTTGTTCTTTTCCGAATCGTACCAAAACCTAATCAGCACCAGAGTGTCCTACAAGTAACTCATCTACCAAATTGTATGAAATTTGATCAATTAGTATCTTAGCCAGAGTGGATACATGAAATTTTTGAGGGCCATTTTGCAAAAGAAGGCAGGTTCTGTTTTCACGAATCATACCAAAAACTAATCAGCACCAGGGTCTCATCCAAGTGACTTACATACCAAATTTTATGAAATTCGGTCCATTAGTTTTTTTAGTGAGGGTGGATACATACATTGCATAGACAGGCAGACATACAGACACACACACAGACGTCACGCTAAAAATAGTATTTTCGTATTCTAGAGGTCTTGAGACGTGTAGATACGTCGAAAACTCGAGTTGCGATTTTCGGCATGATTCCAATACTTTCACTATACATTACCTTGTATTGCAGGGAAAGTAAAAATCTGATGTGGGCAGCACATGACTTTCCCTGCAGACTTATATTCACGTTCTCTTTATTTTAATTAAATTTAATTCTCTTTCAATCCAATTTTCGTTCTTATTTGATAACTGGACTTATTTTCAAAGGTGGTGTAGAGAAAATACTAAAAAACTAAAATATCTCGAGAACGGCTAGTCCTAATGTAATGGGGTTGGTCTTATTCTTTTCTTCGTTAAAAAGTACGTATTAAACATGCATTTAATGGATACATTTGAGCATACGTAGTTTTTTAGTTTAGATTTTGGTGATTTTTGCTGGCGATTTTGCTAAAAAAGACAGGTTATTTTTCTTCGAATGGTATCAAAATCTAATCAGCATCAGGGTGTCCCATAAGTGACTTACCTATCGAATTTTATGAAATTCGGTCAATTAGTGTTTTAATTAGAGTGGATACAAAATATGCACAGACAGACACACACACAGACGTCACGCTGAAAATGGTTTTTTCGTATTCTAGAGGTCTTGAAACGTGTAGATTCGTCGAAAACTCGAGTTGCGATTTTCGACATGATTCCAATACTTTCCCTATACATTACCATGTATTTCAGAGAAAGTAAAAAGACTATGTGCGCTCAAATGTGTCCATTAAATGCTTGTTTTATACGTAATTTTTAACGAGGAAAAAAATAAAATCAACTCTATTACTCTATGACTAACTGTTCTTGCGATAAAGATTCTTTCACATTATTGTTATGCCGCCTTTGGGGAAAATGCCCAGTTACCAAATAAAAACAAAAATTGAATTAAAAATACAAATTTAGTGTGATTTTGTGTAATTAAACTCAATTTAATGTATTATTAAAGAAATGAAGAAAAAATTAATTTGAGTTTGCAGGAAAAGTCATGTGCTGCTTGCTCACATCAGATTTTTAACTTTTCCTACAATACTGGGTGATGTACAGGAGAAGTGTTGGAATCGTGTCGAAAATCATAACTCATGTTTTCGACGGATCTACACGTGTCGAGCACCCTAGAACACGTAGAAACTATTATTAGAGTGACGTCACTCTCTCTCACTCTCTCTCTGTGTGTGTATGTGCAATATATGTTTACACTCTAACTCGAAAACTAATGGACCCAATTTTATAAAATTTTACAGATACGTCAGTTGTGAGTGACCCTGGTGCTGGTTAGATTTTAGTACGGTTCAAGATAAAAAAGAAACCTACCTTTCTTTACAAAATGGCCCGCAGGAATTGTATGTATTCACTCTAGCTAAGATGAATTGACCCAATTTCACAAATTTTAGTATATAAGTCACTTGTGGGTTACTCAAGTGCTGATCAGATGTTGGTATGATTCGGGAAAAAATACCCTGCCTTTTTTAGGAAATTTCTCGCAAAAATCTTCAAAATCTAAAATAAACGACAACGTATGCTCAAATGTATCCATTGAATGCTTGTTTTACACATCATTTTTGACGATGAAAAAAATTAGACCAACCCCGTTACTCTAGAACTAGCCGTTCTCGAGATATTTTAATTTTTGCTACGCTGCCTTTGAATATACGTGCAGTTACCTAATGAAAACGGAAATAGAATTAAGAGTGCAAATTCAGTGTCATTTCAAACAAGCATGCGTGTTATTTTGTGCAGTAAAACTCAATTTAATGAATTATTAAAGAAATAAGGAGAAAAGTCTGTAGGGAAAACCATGCACTGTTCACATCAGATTTTTTTTTAATTTTATCGTGCAACACCTACTAAAGGCAGTTTTAAGAACGCTGATTTACTCAATGGCTTTACGTTCAGTTCGTTGTATTTTTCTTTCCACTACAACTATATTTTGTTCAATATTAAATCAAAGCCAAATTTTCAAGCATGACATATTCCCAGACACATTAAAATGCATGCTGTGTTGTGAACCAGACTCTGCGCATGCTCTGTGACATAAAAGCAAGTGGGAACTAAACAGGTGATTTTTCGTTAGTACCGAGAATTCGAACAGAGTTTCTACGTAGAACGAATTGGACCAAAACTACGCGGGAGATTGCGTGGCTTGCTATGAGCTTGTGCGAGCCCAGAATGATGCAGGTTTACCACCCTCATTATCCGAAATTATTGGAATTTATTTATTTAATATTTCTCTTCTACGCGGGTATAGAGAGTCTCTATTCTATTGAAACGCGTCCGACTATGTGCATGTGATAGCCAGTCTATGGATTTAGAATGTGAATTCTGGGTCAAGAAAGCAGAGGCTTGTCTTAAACAGAAAGTACGGATTTTGAAATGTAAAATGTGGAAAAATAATTTTATATTAAATTTAATAAATCATTTGTTAAAAAACGTCCTTAAATGTGAAAGGCTGAAAAATATTAATCTATCCTAGATTTTAATCTTAAATTCTCGCCGTAGAAAAGTGCTGTTTGTCTTAAATGGGTTACGAATCATAGAAAATTAATATATATATACAGGGTGTCCCAAAAACATTGACCTCGGCTTTTATTCCTTAAATATTGATCTTAGACATATATAATAAATTGCAAAGTTGCGTAAAAAAGGGTACAAAATTTTATGAAATTGATAAAAATTTTCAGGGGATTAAATTTGAAGAAATACAAAATTTAAATTTTTATACGGCCCCCGTACAAAAGCATTTCCAATGAGTAAAATGTGCCCCATTCACTAATAAGGTGGTGCACAAAATTTCAGCATTTTATCATAAAAAGTTTAAACGAAGTTGGTGAGGGATTAATCACACATTAAAATATAAATGTTTACAGCAAGAGTGCAAATGACGCAACGCAGAAATGCATCATAGGCAAATAATATCTTCCTCTTATCTTTAATGGATCTCTGGCATGGATGTAAAAAAATTTTTGAACAAGCTTTGTAATCTTTGCGTAAAGTTATTATTTCTACACAGTGTAGATACTTTTGTATCAATAAATAGCAAAATTATTATTTATTTATGTAAGCATTGTTTTCTTTCGTAATTTGTATATGACCCCTGAAACGCGATCTGTCGATATGATTTTTTTTCCCTTTGAGAACCCATGTCGATGCACCGAAAAGTGGTTTATGTCAGCATTTTTGTCTTTCCATATCTCTGGGACTTTTTATGATAAAATGCTGAAATTTTGTAGAAATAATAACTTTACATAAAGATTACAAAGCTTGTTCAAAATGTTTTCTATTCATGCCAAAGGTCCGTTAAAGATAAGAGGCTCATATTATTTGCCTATGATGCATTTCTGCGTTGCATCATTTGCACTCTTGTTGTAAACATTTACATTTTAATTTGTGATTAATCCCTTACCAACTTTGTTTAAACATATCTCTAGGACTTTATATGATAAAATGCTGAAATTTTGTACATCACCTTATTAGTGTATGGGGCACATTTTATTCGTTGGGAATGTTTTTGTACGGGGGCCGTAAAAAAAATTAAATTTTGTATTTCTTAAAATTTAATTCCCTTGAAAATTTTAATCGATTTCATAAAATTCTGTACCTTTTTTTATGCAAATTTGTAATTTATTACATATGTCTAAGTTCAATATTTAAAGAATAAAAGCCGAGGTCAATGTTTTGGGGACATCCTGTATATATATAATAATGAAAGTGTTTAAATATAATATATTAAGCATGTATAATTAGTTAGTTTAACAATACATAAGTAAAAACTGTACATTAAAATTACATCTATTAAATGCGCTATTTGCAGTATATGAAAAAGATGAACTTTATAATTTAACTAAAAGAATTAAAATAGAAATTTAAGAGACACAGTATAGCACATAACACCCAACAAAACAGAATGCATTTAATTACCAGATAAAATACAAGAAAAGACTTGTCAGCAAAATGAAAACATAAAACAATCTGTATCAATTAAAACTAGTTAATAAAAGAGATTTTCACTTCATGTGTGGTAAGAATCTGGTTGTCGTTCATATTTGCACCTGTAAGTTTGCCTTCATTTGTGTGTAGAAATTTCTCTTACATTATCTAATATTCATTCTTTTTATAGTATTTAGGGGTGTAGAATGGTCTTTTTAGTCAAAGTAACAAGGCCAGTCAATGAAAAGTAGTATTTTGAAGTCAATGTTTTTATGCACCCCCTGAAGATTTTACAATTTCATTGCTTTCTACCAATTGTTGTTCATTCTCTTTTATTATTAGTTTAATTCATACTGATTATTTTAGATTTTTAACTATGTTATTGTATAGAAGAAATATTGTTTTTCCAAATATTTACGAAATTGAGATTTTGGCGAAAAATTTCGTTTCAAGACGCTTTAATTTGAAAAAGTAATTATGTTGGCAACAGTTCAAAAAATCTGATGTGAGCAGCACATGACTTTCCTTGCAGACTCAAATTCATATTTTCTTTATTTCTTTAATAATTCATTAGATTGAGTTTAATTGCACCAAATAACACTAAATTTGTATTTTTAATTCAATTTTTGTTTTTATTTGGTAATTGGATATTTTTCCGATAACGGCGTAATAAAAATGCAAGAAATTTCAAATATCTTGAGAACGGTTAGTCCTAAAGTATAATGGAGTGTGTTATATTCTTTTACTCGTCAAAAATTGCGTATAAAACAAGAATTTAATTGATACATTTTAGCATACGTAGTCTGGTTTTTTTTTTTAGATTTTGGAGATTTTTGCTGGCTATTTCGTATAAAAAGTAGGTTGTTCTTTTCCGAATTGTACTAAAATCTAATCAGCACCAGAGTGTCCCACAGTGTTTTGTGAAATTTGGTCAATTAGTATTTTAGCTAGGGTGGATACATGAAATTTTTGGGGACCATTTCGTAAAATAGGCAGGTTGTTCTTTTCCGAATCGTATCAAAATCTAATCAACACCAGAGCATCCTACAAGTAACTTATCCACTAAATTTTGTGAAATTTGATCAATTAATATTTTAGCTAGAGTGGATACATGAAATTTTTACGGGCCATTTCGCAAAAAAGGGCGGGTTCTGTTTTTACGAATCCTACCAAAAACTAATCAGCACCAGGGTCTCACCCAAGTGACTTACGTACCAAATTTTATGATATTCGGTCCATTAGTATTTTAGTTAGAGTGGATACATACATTGCACAGACAGACAGACACACAGACAGACATACAGGCACACAGACAGACATACAGGCACACAGACAGACATACAGGCACACAGACAGACAAACAGACACACAGATAGACACACATACAGACGTCACGTTAAAAATAGTTTTTTTTGTATTTTAGAGGTCTCAAACGTGTAAATCTGTCGAAAACTCGAGTTGTGATTTTCGGTATGATTCCAATACTTTCCCTATACATTACCACGTATTGCAGAGAAAGTAACAAGTTGCTGAATTGCATATTAAGAACATTGGCTTCTTACCATGCGCAGTATTTAAACGGCTGATGTGGCTATATTCCATCATTGTTTTTATGGGATTATAGTATTACCTCGAAAGTTCTAATTCTCTAAGAATTTAATTTTATGTTTCTCTACATATCTTTAAAACTAGATTCCCCCCTCCCCCTACCCAGACTGTCCGACTTACCCCAAAGTGTAAGGTAACTGTTTAAACAGCCGGAACAATGCCTCCCAATTTAGACCGGAATCCAATGGGGGTGATAATCACAGGGACCATACCATTCTCCCCTTAATCTATCCCTTCTCGGACAGACTTTCGGACCTACAAATTTAACATGTCCTCCGTGTAAACACGGAGATAGTTTTGGGAGGTGTCAGTGATGTAGTATTGAACCCGGGTTTATCTTGTGCGATCCCAGCGTTTTAACCACGTGGCCCAAAACTGGGGTTACATTTTCCTTTTAAGCCGATTTTTCTTATTATTCAAGCGGTCCAGCTTACCCTAAGGATGTTGAGCAGTTACAGGATGTTGAGCAGCCAGGAAAAACACAGTAATAACACTAAGAAATACATGTACAATATACAAAGACAATAAATACACGTAGACAAAGACAATGCAAAAGACATATACATAGGCGATAAACATAGACATGTAGTACTAAAACTACCCAGACTCCAATATTCTTAATTAAATTTTAGAATATAAAAATTATTTAATAAAAGCCAAAAGAGAAAGGAAACAAATTAGGAAAAAGGCTTTTAAAAAGGGAAAAGCCGAAAAGAAATAAAAGAAAAACAAAATAAAAAGCAAAATTTAAAGGTAAAATAATAAAAGATTCAAAATAGAAAATAATTAAAACCATAGAGATACATATACTAAAAGAACAGGGTGGATATTAAAACCAAGTAACATTGATCAAATAATATTAAAAGCATAAGTAACTCAAACTCTTACAAATTAAACTACAATTCTTAATTTTCCAAATATTAGAAAACCAAATACATTTATAGGATAAGGTTTGGTCAAAGGTTTGGGGGTTTTTTTTTTCGGTTTGAAGACAAGAGAAAACATAATGACCAATATCCTCGTACTTACTACTAATTTTCGAACCGAATTAAATTTTCAGTGAACTTTCTTCCTAAAAGTTGCATTCTGTTTCAGGCACGATGTGGAGGAGGCGGTCGGCGATCTCCGGTCCGCCGCCCGACGAGGCCCCCGGAAGCAGAACGAGGTCCGTCCAGCTGCAGAAGTCCTTGGCCACTCACTAACGATGCCAGGCCCCAGCTGGCACATCCTGCTTCTACTCTTTGCCTACGCCAGAGGTGAGTGACGCCATTTTCCGTACGGGAATCTATTTAATTCGCTAGTGAATCACTAATTAAATATAAAATGCATTGATTAAATAATATTAAAAGCATAAGTAACTCAAACTCTTACAAATTATTACTAATTAAATATAGAATGCATTACTAATTACATATAGAATTAATAATATAAATACCTTGATTTATCTGTCTATCTATCTATCTCTGAATAACGCTGCTACAAAATGTTGCCGAATGTGTTTCAATCACGGATAAACATTTCATGAACTCTAGAGCTTTACGAGCGTATGACATCAGATACTGAAAGTGAGTCCATGATGTGGGCGGCCCGTTCCCTACATAATACAATAACCATACTTCTTTCACAGCAAAAAACTGCGAGAAAACCATGGAGCTTCAAGTAGCGTACGACATCAGATACTGAAAGTGAGACCATGATATTCTTTTATTTCTTATAATTTTATAAATTTTTATGTGAGATGTACGATTCAAACAAACACAACAGAAGTAGGAAACTTTCTTGCGTGTTTTTTGTTTATTACTTATAGGGCAGACTGTCCCCGTGGGCACGCGCAGTACGGACATATTAAATATGTAGCGGGACTGCAGCATTGCGTCACTCACTGTTACGAAAGATATCCCAGATGATTCCCTCGGCTTTGAAAAATTCTTTTGGCCCTGATGGCATAGCGCGGGATCAGTAATCTAAATGTTTCGAGTTCGAACCTATACCGCACCATCGGTGATTTTCGGAATAACCCCCTCCCTCCCCCCCTCTCCACAATTATGCGATACTTAGAGAAACGCCGCTTCGAGTTTCTTTGGTGCAGGTGGCAGAAATGGCGACAAATATATGGGTCCATAGGTCATTCCGAGAAGTAGGGGACGGAGTGTTTGTTCCGTTCTAAATTGGGTGGCCTGGGTTGAAGAAGAAGAAGAAGCTTGAATCGATCGGCAGGATAAGCTACACGTGTATGACCGGACTCAGTGTTTAAAGAATTATATTGTGTGATAGGAGAAATACTCTGAATTAAGAAAGTGTCATTGGTGTGAAAATACAATCACCTTCTTAGTAAATTAGTTGAGTTTTTAATTGCTGCTTTATTGCATATGATGGCTGTTTTATACGTTTATTCAACTTTATGCTTTTACTTAACTTTTTACGCTTTTACTTGTTATAAAATGTATCTTTTTCCTATTTACGATTATTGCCGTTTTACATAAAAACTTCAGCTATCTAAATATCCCAGCTCATAGATATGAATTTATTTAGTAATGCTTGTAGTTAAACCTGGGTGTGTGGGGAGGGGCACCGGCAGATGCCAGGAAAGGTTCAGATCAGGTTCGAACCCGGCCCGATGGCATGGTACAACCGGTCCAGAACGATTAGATCAAAAGATATCTTCGGGTCCGAGCGTGTAACTGGTAATGTTATCCGTAGCAGAAAGGAACACAGTGGTTGTCCCCACAAACCTCTTAAAGATAAAAGAACTAACACCCTGAGTTAAATTAGAATTAAAAAAAATAAATTTGATTTTGTTTTAAAATTTATGATGCTTATCATCGAAACATTGTTGTCTTAATTGAAAATTGGCTCAGTTAGGTTCTGTCTAGTAGTTGATATTTTCTTTCTTTCGACCTAGACCGTCCGACCTGTATGAAGATGGAAGGTATTTGTTTGGACAGGAACGCGGTGGGGTGACATTCACAGGGACCGTACCCTCCTTCTCCTACCACTTACGAACTACTCTCCTACCACTTACGGAATAACTTACGAACTCACACATTTAACGTGCCCGTACTCCTTGTAAACACGGAGACAGTTTGGTCAGAGCCGAGAATCGAACTTTGGTCCTCTGTTGAAATCCCTGCGCAACTGAGTTGGGCCAACCCTTATCCTATTACTAATTGTAATATAATGCTGACTATAAAACCCAGAATTTTATTTCGGTATATATAAATCTTAAGGCCAGAACGTAAACCGTTCGGTCACAGATCCGTTTTACAACCGGCAGAAAATACTCTACACGTAACCTTAATATATTTGAGCACTCTTCTCTCCTTCACAGATTTAACGTGCCCGTACATAGGGACCGTACTATTTTCACCTTGCCACTAACCCCTCGATTGTACTTTCGGACACACAGATTTGACGTGTTCGTACCCCGCGTAAATACGGGGATAGTTTGGGCAGCGCCGAGAATCGAACTCATCCGAGTGCAATTCCCGTGCTTTAACCAATGGACTATCCCACACCCTAGTCGTCGATACGGTATAAACATTCAGCCTTCTAAGTCAACCAGGTGGCGTTTGGTGGATCTGGAAAAAATTTCACCCCCCCCCCCCACCCCTATTTCCTTCGCCCTCGAGTCGGAAATAAATTCTGCTCCTTTAGATTCTGTTTCGTGATATATATACAAGAAAGATCAATCATGCTTAAAGCATTGATTATGAAACACTTTACAACTTCAATGCAATTTTATTTAAACAAGTCTAAAATGCAATATATTCCTCGGTAATATTTTGAAACTTATCACAATACTGCATTAATTTATTATATTTGAAAACTTAAACCTTCATCGAAAAAAATGAACTTCATTCAAATGACGGCATTGAAATATAAATTGCCTGGTTTAAACATCTCTAAAATGTTATACATTCCTCGGTAATAGTTTTGGAATTATCATAATACTACGATAATTTATTATATTTGAAAACTTCATCGAAAACAACTGAAATTAATTCAAATGACGTCATAGAAAACATAACACGCCTGGATCTCTCTATAAAAACAGGATTTCATTCATAACTTTCTCCCATTCATTTCATCCATCACAATACTATAATAATTTATTTTATTTAAACATTTTGTTTAAGACCATAGAGCTACAAAAAATTAAACTCTGTGCTTGAAACTTCATCGAAAAAAATCGTCCTTCTCTTTATGAAATCAATTAATATTTCATTCATATCAGCCATGCAGACTCCATGGACTAAATTATTTTGTGTTAAAAAAATACAGGAATTCTAATACAACTCATTCTATATATTTTGCTGTTTACATTTTACATAGGTGAAAAATAGGTTTAGTTGTAGAAATAATCAAATTTAGATGAGCATTTAAACTCTAATATATTGTCATTGCGTTGTTTCAGTATGTAGATGCACAGAATTTAAACAAAAATAAAGTAGTTTTAGGACGGATACAACACTCAATATGAATTAAAAAGAACTTAAAAAAATCACGATTTTGAAACAAGATAGATGCCATATATCATTTTGAAGTGGGTCATGTGATCGTTTCATATCATGGTCTCGTGATCGTTTCATATAAGAGGTGTAATTATTATTTTAATTTTTATTTAAAAAACTACTGAATATATTTCGCTGAAATTTTTTTTTATATATTTTATGGAACAATTTGAATATTACCTAAAATTTTCGAAGCAATTTGTGAATTTTAAATCCGCTTAAAAAATGTTTGAAAAATTAGGTCCCATAGGGCTCAATGTATTTCATTTTTTCGACCCGGGTTCAATCCAAAACTAATTGGGTAATATTATTCATTTATATTCCCATAGGTTCTACAGACCGTCTGAACAACATACTAAAATTTCATTTTGATGAAGTCATTTTTACGGCAGTTATCGTGCTAACGGACAGACAGACAGAATGAACAAAGTCATAAACACTTCTCAACTTTGTTGTAAAGTGTTAAAAACACAAATGCGTTAGACAATTATTATATAGATGAAAGAGGGAAAATATCAAGAGTTAGACTCTTATAAACGAAAGCCAAGCGCTTCCTTCCAGATGAAATCCTATTTATTTCGAGCCATTTGCAACTCTGTCGCTCTTCCCATATCGCAGTCCATTTTATAGGTCACCGCTCGGCGGTCAGTCGGGCCATTCACTCGCAAGGAGAATATTGATTGGGATCTTTCTTACCCGAAAGAGTAGGGATTGTAACTGAACTCATCCAACTACGGCCAAAGTAATTTTGTATCATGTTTACTTTCCCTGCATGCATAATATGGTATACAGGGTTTTCAACAAAATATGTGAACAGTGGACGTTTTTATTTATTTATTACTTTCCTTATATACATAATGTATAAGGAAAGTATTGTGACGGGGTAGAAAATTCGAATTCGAGTTTTCGACAGAGAGCACGTTTTAAGCATCCCTGATCACGAATCAAATATTTTGGAGGTGATATCTGTGTCTGTGTGTGTGAACGTATGTATGTGTGTGTGTGTATGTATGTATGTGCGTGTGTGTGTGTGTATGTGTGTGTGTCAGTGAGTCTGGTAGACGATATCTCACGAACGAATAAAGCGATTTGAATGAAATTTGATACAAAAATTACAATGTGTAAATACTGGAAGGAACATTCGATTGCGTTTTTATTGGATTTTTATTCGATTGCGTATGTATGTGTGTGTGTGTATGTGTGTGTGTCAGTGAGTCTGTGTAGACGATATCTCACGAACGAATAAAGCGATTTGAATGAAATTTGATACAAAAATTACAATGTGTAAATACTGGAAGGAACATTCGATTGCGTTTTTAAACGCAATCGAATGTTCAGAACCCACCTAAATTTTTGAAGGAAATTTAAAAAAAATCATCAAAAAATCAAAAATTTTAATAAAACTACGCAAATAGTCATTCCTTATGTAATTTTTCCTTAGAAAACGATTGATATAAACTTTAGAACGCTAGCATGTACCGTTCTCGAGATATTGCACATTTTAAAAATAAATTTATCAAAAAATCCCATTAATTAAAAAAAAATATTAACTGTTGAGAAACTTGTTTACTTTTCATATGTAATATCATGCGATAAATTTGGTGACATTGTTCTCGTGGATCTAGCTCGTTCCGTTCATGAGAAAAGATACTTTGAGTAATACTTTTGTATTTGAACGCCAAACGTCATTTATCTACTATAAGAATAACTTATTTCTCCGTGCATAACGCTTTGCGAGATTTTGGCGACAGATTTGACGAAATCTCGTCAACTTGGCGACTTTTTTAAATGTTGCCAAATTAATGAAAATCTCGCCAAATGGACAAAAATGACGCTAAATCAATGAAAATGACGACTAATTGATGAAAAATCAATATCTTTCAAAGAATATATGTATCTACTATAAGAATGACCTATTTCTTTTACTGTAAAAGTAGTAAATGTATTGCATTATATAAGGAAAATCATGTGCTGCCCACATCAGATTTTTTACTTTTGAATCGTTGGCTGTAGATATATATTTCTAGTTGCGAGGTAGGAATATTATGCAATAGTAACTTAAATTATGTGCAATAATTTTGTAAAAAAATTATAAAAAATGAAATTTTTATACAACCCTTCAAACGAAAGAAATTAAATTACAAAAATATTAGTTGTACTTAATTTAGTCAAAGTAAAAAGAAAGATCAGTCATGCATTGAAACGCTTTCCTACTGAAATGCAATTTTATGTAAACATCTTTAAAATGCGATACATTCAGCGCTGATATATTTTAAATTATCGCAGTTCTACAATAATTTATTATATTTGAAAACTTAAAACTTCATCGAAAAAAATGAGGTTTATTCAAGTGACGTCATTGAAATATAAATTGTCTGGCTCTCTATGTAAAAACAGTGAATATTTCATTCATACACTTTTATTCCAGACTCCTGAGCTAAATAATTTTACTTGAAAAAATTCAGCAATTCTTATACAGTGCTCGAAAAAGTATAAGGACAACATATAATTGAATGAAAATATACTTTATTTTCACTTTATCAAAATGAATTTTTGATATTTCTGACCTCTAATATGAAATTACACAATAACATTTACAACACATAAAATAACAAATATGAACCTTACAAAAGTTGACATTATAAATATTATGAAAGAAAATATAGAAAAAAATATAAGGACATGGTCTAAATTACTTAAATTACTCTTAATAATCAAGAAAACAACCTTTTTTTATAATTACTTGAATAAGCCTAGAGGTCATTAATGCTGAAAGTTATTTTAAAGTGTCTATGGAATTGTTATTCCAAGCTTGTTTGATGGCTAGCACAGTATCCTGTTTACACCGATATTGTGTGCCATTTTTATAAACTTCTCGAGCTAGAAGGACCCATAAATTTTCGATTGGGTTGAGATCGGGACTCCTTGCCGATCAATCCAGTAAATTTACTGAATTAGCTTCAAACCAGAGTTTTGCACTCTTAGAAACGTGTATGGGAGCATTATCCTGTTGGAAAATATAGTCTCCTGAAGTAATTAATGGAGACTCAGGTAACAAATGCTTACTTAACATATCAACATATTTGTCAGAGTTCATTTTGTAGTTGATAAAGACTATAGTCGTGGTTCCGGTTGCTGAAAAAACGCCCCAAATTATTACTGTGCGCCCACCGTATTGACGTTTGGAAAAAACTTCTTTGGTTTTACGCAGATTTTACCAAAAATAGCGAAAACCATCTGGCCCATCAGGATTGAACTTCTTTTCGTTCGAAAAGATTACGTCAATCCATTTCGGACCGTGAGAAAAGTATTTTTATTTTTTAATTCCTGTCTTCTTTCCTTATGGTCCTTTTTAAGAGGCTGGCGTGATATTAACTTTCCATACCAAGTATTCGGATGTTTATTCAAAACATTTTGAACTGTTCGTGTGGAACATGGTAAGTCCAAATTTCTTCTTACTCCATTTGCAGTTTCTTTTTTCTCGCAAGTTCTTCTTACAACCACTTTTTTCTGTCGATGCGTTAGAATTTCTGGTCTTCCAGTTCGTTTTTCCATTACATACATTCCAGGTTCTTTTAAAAAATTATAAACTACAGTTTTTTCGAAATTTCATGCCCACTCAATCCACATTCTTTAAAAGCAAGAATTTTCCCTTTTTCAAGGTCAGACAGATGAGTTCCTTTTGGCATTGTACAAAAATCATGAAGAAAAGAGGCAAGTGTGAACTTTGTATAGAAACCCAGTCTTTATATTTGAAATGGTCTTTTTCTGCTTTCAAATATGCAAATTTTACTATAATTTTAAATGAAAAAATCTGATGTGGGCAACACATGACTTTCCTTATATAATGTAATGAATTTACTACTTTTACAGTAAAAAAAATAGGTTTTTCTTATAGTAGGTACTAATATTCTTTCCAAGATATTGAAATTTCGACGATTAGTCGTCATTTTCATTGATTTAGCGTCATTTTTATCCATTTGGCGAGATTTTCGTTAATTTGGCAACATTTCAAAAAGTCGCCAAGTTGGCGACATTCCGCCAAAATCGTCGCCAAAATCTCGCCAAGCGTTATGCACTAAGAAATAAGTTATACTTACAGCAGATAAATGAATATTGGCGCTCAAATACAAATGTATTACTCAAAGTATATTTTTTCATGAATGGAGCGAGCTAGATCCACGAGAATGATGTCACCCAATTTATCGCATGGTATTACATATGAAAAGTGAACATGTTTCTCAATAGGAGATATTTTTTTTTATTTTATATGACTTTTTGATAATTTTTTTGAAAAATGTACAATATCTCGAGAACGGTTCACGTTAGCGTTCTAAAATTCATGCCAATCGTTTTCTAATAAAAAAGTACATAAGAAATGTCAATTTGCGTAATTTTATTAGTGGTTTTGATTTTCTGACGTTTTTTTCAAAATTTCATTCGAAAATTTAGGGGGGTTCTGAACATGCGATTGCGTATAGAAACAATAGGCTTCCAGTGTTTACGGATTGTGATTTTTGTACCAAATTTGGTTCGAATCGGTCCATTCGTTCGTCAGTTAGCGTCTCCACAGACTCACTGACACACACACACACATACTTTCACACACACACACACATACACACAGACATCACTTCAAAAATGCTTGATTCGTGATCAGGGATGCTTGAAACGTGCTCTCCCGTCGAAAACTCGAATTCGAATTTTCGACCCTGTCACAATACTTTCCATATACATTATGTATATAAGGAAAGTAAAAACAGTTGTCCTTATACTTTTTTCCAAGATCATATGGGTTTAAAATTGATAAAGTAAATTTATACGTATTTAGTTTTGGAAAATTTAACTAATTTACATGAACAAGAACTTAATTTTATCAATATTTTTACTTAAGAAATTTGCATACTTTTCCGCCTAAAAGATTTCTTGATTTGGCGAGTTTTCGCTTCTCCTATTTTCGCGCACTGTACAACTCATCTTACAATCACTTGTTTACATTCTACATCCATTAAAATTAGATTCGTTGTAGAAATCGTCAAAGTTTGATGATCATTTAAACTAAAAAATTTTGTAATTGCTTTGGAGCAGAATATAGATGAACGGAAAATACGCAAAAATAAAGCGGTTTTAGGACTGATGCAACACTCCATATAAATGTAAAATGTCTTTAAACATCACGATTTTTACACTGAGAAAAAAGATGGATGCCCTATTTTATTTTCAAGTGGGTCACGTGATCTCCAATATAATATGGGTGTCATTATTATTTTAAGTTTTATTTAAAAAGCTACCGAATCTATTTTATTGAATTTTATTTACGTATTTTATGGGGTAATTTGAATATTTCCTAAAATATTCGAAACAATTTGTGAATTTTAACATCGCTTAAAAAATTTTCGGAAAATTAAATCCTATAGGGTTCAATGTATTTCACTTTTTCAATGATAAAACAAACCTGTGGATCAGTGATGAAACAAAGCCTAGTTCGATGATGAAACAAACCTATGGATTGTAGTCAACATGCCAACCACGAAATTAAATCTCAGAAGGATGCCGACCGTACGAGAAACGAGGACGTTATCCCCTCACTGTATCATACACTCGGAGATCGGTTGCATTCGTCGTATATCACAATCACATACCTGCCAACTTTTACGCATTATGCGTAAAATTTACGCATTTTAACTGCTCTTTACGCTTTTACGCATGTATTGCTATATTTTACGCATTTATTTGTATTTTTTAACATTACTAGGAAATCAATCTTCGGCGAAATTCTCCGGCCTTTTTTGTTTGAAATTTATTAATTAACCAGACGTGGTATAATTCCTCGGAAACACCATTTTACGCTTTTTCAGCACGGATTTCTACCATTCCCGGGATCGTAGCAAATCCATAATAAAATGCAGGGTAATACCAATCAAATTAACGGAGATTTACAGCCGTGTGTAATGTAAATGAAGATCTCGATCGCTTATTTTATGAAAGTAATAAATATACTTCTTCAAAGGTTGTCTAATTCAGCATAAATTGCTAAAATGTTATTTTGTTCATTAATTTCGCATAAACACTGCGATTGCGCAATTCAGTTTGTTCTTATGAATCGCCGAGAGAACAAAAGTATCTTTTTCCATCCATCTCAATCTTCTAAATATTGCATTTTTGATTGACTGAACTAGTTTATTTTCATATTCTAATTAATTATTATGGTTAATTTCTTAATTATTTTCACATAAATAGTGCGATTGCGCAATTCAGTTACTTCGCGTGAATTACCGAGAGTACGTTAGTATCTTTTTCCATCCATCTCCATCATTTAAGTATTGCATGTTAGATCGATTGAACTAGCTTATTTTCATATTCTGATTAATTATTACGGTTAATTTCTTAATTATTTTCGCATAAACAGTGCGATTGCGCAATTCAGTTACTTCGCGTGAATTGCCGAGAGTACGTTAATACCTTTTTCCATCCATCTCCATCATTTAAATGTTGCATATTAGATCGATTGAACTAGCTTATTTTCATATTATGGCTAATTATTAAGGTTAATATTTTAATTGTATTTGCATAATACAAATTTTTCTATTTTGAAAAATGGGTATGAACTCTGTGAAGGAATATTTTCCAATAAGTGGTATTAAAGCAATAATTTAGGCAAATAAAAAGGAAACCATTTTGGCAGGAACATAATTTAGTGCTATTATTTTTTTTTTAATTATTATTATTATTATTAAAGATCAATATTTGTTACTCTTAGTGAAAACCTGTGTTTTACCAAACATAAATATTTGTTTTCATTATAAAATAATTTTCACCGGATAAAACCTTTATATATTTTTTATTTTATAATTTATTGTCCTGAAATTTTATAAAATTGGTGTCCTGAATTTTCATATTCTACCAGTACTATGCCTGATATTTAATGCAGTATTTTTTTAATGCAGGTATTTGTGCATAGTTAAATTCATTAGAAATGTCGTTTGCGCGTGTAGTTTAAAAAAAAATCATTATAAATGTCATTCACGCAAAATTTTACACATTCCAATTTTCCCAGGTTGGCAGGTATGCAATCATCTCACAGAGTTCGCCATTACTGCACAGCGCCATAATTTAAACCCTGGCTAGATAGTAGAGGTGCATGAATGCTTAAATATAAACCGTGATTTGACGTAATGCCGACGTAGCAGCTTTACTGAAATGTTTACATAAAATAAAATTAAAGAAGTGCTAGAAGTTTTAGTAACTATTTGTAACCGAAAATGATTTGTGGAGGCTCCCTTATTTCTCGATGAAATGCTTAATCATAACTCTATGGCAAATCTGATCGTATTACAGCCAATTTTTACTTTCCTTATATACATAATGTATAAGGAAAGCATTGTGACGGAGTCGAAAATTCGAATTCGAGTTTTCGACGGGAGCGCACGTTTCAAGCATCCCTGATCACGAATAAAACATTTTTGAGGTGATGTGTGTGTGTATGTGTGTGTCTGTGAAAGTATGTGTGTGTGTGTGTGTGTGGGTCTGTGGAAACGATATCTCACGAACGAATGGAGCGATTCGAATGAAATTTGGTACAAAAATCACAATCTATGAATACTGGAAGCCTATCGTTTTTAAACCCAATCGAATGTTCAGAACCCCCTAAATTTTCGAGTGAAATTTTGAAAAAATCATCAAAAAATAAAAACCTTTAATAAAGTTACGCAAATAGACATTTCTTTTACCTTAGAAAACGATTGACATAAACTTTAGAACGCTAGCATGAACCGTTCTCGAGATATTGCACATTTTTCAAATAAATTTATAAAAAAAATCCCATAAATTAAAAAATATATATTAACTGTTAAGAAACATATTCAATTTTCATATGTAATGTTATGCAATAAATTGAGTGACATCATTCTCGTGGATCTAGCTCGTTCCATTCATAAGAAAAGATACTTTGAGTAATACATTTGTATTTGAACGCCAATAGTCATTTATCTGCTATAAGATTAACTTATTTCTCCGTCCATAACGCTTGGCGAAATTTTGGCGACGACTTTGACGGAATGTCGCCAACTTGGCGACTTTTTAAATGTTACCATATTTACGAAAATCTCGCCAAATCGATAAAAATGACGCTAAATCGATGAAAATGACGACTAATTAACGAAAATTCAATATCTTGGAAAGAATATACGTATCTACTATGAGAATACCTATTTTTTTTGCAGTAAAAGTAGTAAATTCATTGCATTATATAAGGAATGTCATGTGCTGCTTACATCAGATTTTTTTTCTGTATATGGTATGGGTGATATTTTTGTTACTTGACCTTTTTACTTTCCTTATATACATAATTTATAAGGAAAGTATTGCGACGGGGTCGAAAATTCGAAATCAAGTTTTCGACGGCAGAGCACGTTTCAAGCATCCCTGATCACGAATCAAACATTTTTGAAGTGATGTCTGTGTGTGTGTGTGTGTGTGTGAAAGTATGTGCGTGTGTGTGTATGTGTGTCAGTGAGTCTGTGGAGACGATAACTGACGAACGAATAGACCGATTCGAACCAAATTTGGTACAAAATTCACAATCCGTAAACACTGGAAGCCTATTGTTTTTAATTGCAATCGAATATTCAGAGCCCTCCTAAATTTTCGAATAAAATTTTGAAAAAATCGTCAAAAAATCAAAACCACTAGTAAAGTTACGCAAATAGACATTTCTTATGCAATTTTTCATTAGAAAACGATTGACATAAATTTTAGAACGCTAACATGAACCGTTCTCGAGACATTGCACATTTTTCAAAAAAATTATTAAAAAGTCATATAAAATGAAAAAAAATATTTCCTATTGAGAAACATGTTCACTTTTCATATGTAATATCATGCGATAAATTGGGTGACATCATTCTCGTAGATCTAGCTCGTTCCATTCATGAAAAAAGATACTTTGAGTAATACTTTTTTATTTGAACGCCAATAGTCATTTTTCTGTTGTAAGAACGACTTATTTCTTCGTCCATAACGTTTGGCGAAATTTTGGCGACAAATTTGGCGGAATGTCGCCAACTTAGCGACTTTTTGAAATGTTGCCAAATTAACAAAAATCTCGCCAAATGGATAAAAATGACGCTAAATCACTGAAAATGACGACTAATTGTCGAAAATTCGGACAGAATATTAGTATCTACTATAAGAAAAACCTATTTTTTTTACTGTAAAAGTAGTAAATTCATTGCATTATATAAGGAAAGTCATGTGTGCCCACATCAGATTTTTTGCTAGTGGGTTTGTATAAAAAGTTTTAATATTTTTAATTTTTACAAAAGCATTGTATAATTTCTAACGTTATCTAAAACATTTTTGTAATTAAAACTATGTAGAGTATAAAAAAAATAATTAAGCAAAATCCTCGTACTAATTTTATATCATGTTACGCGGGTACGACAGTTTATGTTTTTGAGAGACTGTATATCTATAACCAATGTTTCAAAAACACTTTCACTGTTCACATTTTTTAAACACCCTGTATAGGAAAAATATTATGGAGGGGTCGAAACTTCGAGTTTTTGACGGAAGAGAACGTTTTAAGCATCTCTGAACTCGAATCCAACGTTTTTAAGCCGATGTCTGTGTGTGTGTATATATGTTAGTGTGTGTGTATATGTTAGTGTGTGTGTTTGTAAGTCTGTGGATACGATATTTCAAGAATAAATAAGCTTTTCAGGTAAAAAATTGCTATAATTATTACAATAAGGGAATACTTAACTGAATAAATGAATATTGATTTTTAAGGCAATTGAATTTTCGGGCGACCTCCTAAGTTTTGCATTAATTTTTGAAAAAATTATTAAAATACTAGAGCCTTTAATAATGATAAATAAAGAATCATCATTTCAGATGTAGTTTTTATTGGAAAACGAATGATACAAACGTTTGAATGCTAGCACGAATCGTTCACGAGATGTTGCGCGATTTTCGAATGCAATTTTGAAATATCAATATAACAGTAGAATCTTCAATATTATTAAATAAATATTCAATTTAATGGACAACTTTTCATTACAAAACGAATGACAAACTTTAGAACCCTAGCAAGGACTATTCTTGATATATTGTACGTTTCTCAAATAAATGTACAAATAATTTCATAAAATAAAAAAAAAAAATATGTATTTCAATAAATTTTCGTTCCAATACGCGATATAACACAAAATTCTTGCTGATCTAGCTCGTTCTCTTCACTAGAGAAGATACTTTGGGTAATGGTTTTGTGTTAGGACGCCATTAGTCATTTATCTACTATAAGAATAACTTATTTCTACATTCATAACGCTTGGCGAAATTTTGGCTATAAATTTGGTGGAACATCACCAACTTGGCAAGTTTTTGAAATGTTGCCAAATTGACGAAAATGTCGCCAAAGTGATAATAATGTCATCAAAGTGATAAAAAAAGGTCGCCAGATTGATAAAAATGACACTAAATCATTGAAAATGACGACCAATTAATGAAAGTTCAATATCTTGGAAAGAATAAAAGAATCTATTGTAAGAGAGAATACTTTGAGTAATAGTTTTATATTTTGACGACATTAGTCATTTATCTACTAATACTATTATTAACTATTGTGAAATCTATTCACTTTTCATATATAATATTATGTAATAAATATATTATCATCATTCTCGTAGATCTAGCACGCTCCATTCACGAGAGAAGACGATTTGAGTAATAGTTTATTATTTTGACGTCATTAGTCATTTATCTACTAATACTATTATTAACTACTGTGAAATCTATTCACTTTTCATATATAATATTATGTAATAAATATATTATCATCATTCTCGTAGATCTAGCACGTTCCATTCACGAGAGAAGACGATTTGAGTAATAGTTTATTATTTTGACGTCATTAGTCGTTTATCTAATATAAGAATAACCCATTTCTCCGAACATAGCGCTTGGCGAAATTATAGCAAAGGATTTGGCGAAATATCGCTAACAGATGAGTTTTCTTTTAAATGTTGCAAAATTGACGAAAATATCGCCAAATTGATAAAAATGACGCTAAAGCAATGAGTACCCAAATAACCTATTTCTCCGTTCATAACGCTTGGCGAAATTTTGGCGACGAATTTGGCAGAATATAATGCAAATTAATTGCATTATATAAGGAAAGTCATGTGCTACATACATCATATTCTTTTTTTATGCAATTTTGTTATATGTATTGATCAATTGCTGGATAAAAGGAAGTGCAGGAAGATCAAGAGGGCACTTCATTCCGGATAACGTTCTGGCATTCCGGGCCATTTGCGAAGAGAAAAACAACTCGGGGGCATCTTTTGCCTTATCACTGGACGTTTTATGGGCCACCAGCCGGTGGTCAGCTGGTCCATTTAGAAGGAAGAGGGGCAGTGGAGTATTGATTGGGATGATTCTTAACCCGACGAGAAGGGATTGCAGCAGAACTCTTAAGAGAAAATGAATGTTAAGTTGAGAATGATTTTATTTTTATTTTTCATTGTTGGAAATGTTTACTTCTCGTATACAGAATGCTTAACAATGACTGATCCGGTTTGTAACATTTGAACCGTTAGTGTTACACATGTTTCCAGTTAGAAAATTGTATCGTCAGAATTACTAAAACTTTTATTTGATTCTAGATTCTGTTAATTATATCATCAGAATTGCTACAATTTTTATCTAGTTCTAGTTTTTACAAATCGTATCATCAGAATTACTAAAATGTTTTATTTAGATATAGTTTTCACAAATTGTATCATTAGAATTACTACAATTTTTATCTAGTTCTAGTTTTTACAAATCGTATCATCAGAATTACTAAAACTTTTATTTAGGTCCAGTTTTCACAAATTATATCATTAGAATTACTACAATTTTTATCTAGTTCTAGTTTTTACAAATCGTATCATCAGAATTAGTAAAACTTTTATTTAGGTCTAGTTTTCCGAAATTGTATTATTAGAATTGCTATAATTTTTATCTAGTTCTAGTTTTTACAGATCGTATCATCAGAATTACTAAAACTTTTATTTAGGTCTAGTATTCCGAAATTGTATTATTAGAATTACTACAATTTTTATCTAGTTCTAGTTTTTACAGATCGTATCATCAGAATTACTAAAACTTTTATTTAGGTCTAGTTTTCACAAATTGTATCATTAAAATTACTACAATTTTTATCTAGTTCTAATTTTTACAAATCGTATCATCAGAATTACTAAAACTTTTATTTAGGTCTAGTTTTCCGAAATTGTATTATTAGAATTACTGCAATTTTTATCTAGTTTTAGTTTTTATGGATCGTATCATCAGAATTACCAAAACTTTTATTTAGGTCTAGTTTTCACAAATTGTATCATTAGAATTACTACAATTTTTATCTAGTTCAAGTTTTTACAAATCGCATCATCAGAATAACCAAAACTTATATTTATAGTTTTAATTTTTAAAGACAGCGATATTCTAAATATGATCTTTATAGTTACACCAGATATTGAGGTATTACAGAAAAACGGAACATTACTATGGCGGGTCCAGAAAGAGCTAGCCCGATAATGTTTTAAATCCCAAGAATTAATCCCAAGATATACCAAATTCATGTTACTATGACTAATGGAACTTGATTAATTGGAGCCTTAAATATATTAAAAATATATTATATTGCGAGCCCAAAACGAACTGCCCAGATAAGTTGACAATCAAAAGAATTAAAATGTACCACAAAAGACAACAACACCAAATTTTATATTATTATAATTAATGGAACTTAATTAGTCAAGTAAATTAGTTAGTAAATTTGAATTAAGAAAATTAGTTGGTAAATTTGAAATATGAATACATTCCATTGCGGGCCCACGACGGGCTGATCCGATAAGGTTGAAAAACAAAAGAATTAAAATATTAAAAGACAATGACATCAAATGTTATGTTATTATGATTATTGGAACTTCTAAAAAACGAATATATTCTCTTTTGGGCCCACGATCGGCAGGCCCAATGAGGTTTAAAATCAAAATAATTAAAATGTACTACAAAAGACAATGACACCAAATTTTATGTTATTATGATTAATGGGACTTTTGAAAAACGAATGTATTCTCTTATGGGCCCACAACGGGATGGTCCGATAGGGTTGAAAACGCGAGCGCATCGGAACTGCGCATTCAGCAGGTGTATATCTGCGCAGGTGCATATCTGGAGGTGGATATGATCTGGGGTGCCATCTTCTTTGTAGCCGGACCCCTTTGATAGTCATTTCTGGCACACTGATAGCATAGCTGTACGTAGACAACATTCTACGTCCGGTTGTGTTACCGTTCCTTTTGCGACACCCCGGACTTACTTTTCAACAAGATAATGCTCGGTTAAATACGGTACGTGTTGCTATGAATTGTCTTCAAACTTGCCCAACACTTCCTTTGACAGCTAGGTCTCCTGATCTCTCTCCCATAGAGCACATTTGGGACGTTATGGGAAGGCAATTGCAACCATCTCGGAATGTTGACGATTTAGCCCGACAGTTGGAGACAATTTGGCAAGACCTTCCGCAGGACACCATCCATGAACTTTATCAGCCTATGCCACGCCGGGTGACATCTTGCAACCACTCCAGAGGTGGACCAACGCCTTATTGACTTCCTTCCTTTGTATACGGTCAAACTCTAAATCATTAAATTGTTCTGAAATTTTAATCGTTTCTTTTTCTATGTATGTTCTTCACATCCACCAATTTTTATCCCAATCGGACAACTCCTTCTTGGTGCGTCGATTTTTTTGTTATAGAGTGTACTTCTGAGTAAGTATTATCGCTAGCGTCTACAGAGAGACTTGCAACATGCATAATGATTAACTTGCTTCATCTTTGTGACTCATTAGGTTTAGAAACATGGTCTTCCTCTTTATAGCGTATTGGTTGAACAAAAAGTAAAACCATTTTTACTTTCTCATACTATGTGCTATAGCATAAAGTATTGTTTTCACGAATATTTTGACATCAATTTATGTTTTAAGACCTTCTGAATACGTTTTGACTATTTTTGCAGTAATGTCTGTCTGTATGTATGTCTGTGATCTAAACAGCGGCCACAACATATTGATGAATTTTAGCGAAACTTTATATCCGGCTTCGTTATAAAAAAAAATCTAGAACTAGATATAATTTATTTTTTAAATTCGATCGAAAACTTCGAAATTTTATATTTTTTTAAAATGGAAGCATAGAACAAAATTTCATATAACCATGCATAAAAAGGTTTATTTATGTCTTAATGATCACGAGATTTAATAGTTTCACTTGTTGTTGCGAAAAATAGCGGCAATACAATGTTTTTTATTCGTGACGTCCTAACGCCTCTAGAGGGGGGGGGGGGGCAAGTAACCCTACCGGGGTGTAAAATGTCATGTATGGTATTCACCGTAAGATTTTTTCAAGCCCTTTAAGGTGATATTAACAATTATTATTATTTCATAATCATTAATATGTATTCCTTATAATTCACTTCCAGGGCAATATTAAACAAAAAAAATCTGATGTGGGCAACACATGACTTTCCTTATATAATGCAATGAATTTACTACTTTTACAGTTAAAAAATATGTTATTCTTATAGTAGATATATATATTCTTTCCAAGATATTGAATTTTCTTGAATTAGTTGTAATTTTCATTGATTTAGCGTCATTTTTATCCATTTGGCGAGATTTTCGTTAATTTGGCAACATTTAAAAATGTCTCTAAGTTGGCGACATTCCGCTAAATTCGTCGTCAAAATCTCTCCGAGCGTTATGGACGGAGAAATAAGTTATTCTTACAGCAGATAAATGACTATTGGCATTCAAATACAAAAGTATTACTCAAAGTATCTTTTCTCTTGAATGGAACGAGTTAGATCCACGAGAATGATGTCACCCAATTTATCGCATGGTATTACATATGAAAAGTGAACATGTTTCTTAACAGTTAATATTTTTTTTAATTTATGGGACTTTTTGATAAAATTATTTGAAAAATGTGCAATATCTCGAGAACGGTTCATGCGCTTTAAAATTTATGTCAATCGTTTTGTAAGGGAAAATTACATAAGAAATATCTATTTACGTAACTTTATTATTAAAGTTTTTTTTATTTTTTTATGATTTTTACAAAATTTCACTCCAAAATTTAGGAGGGTTCTGAACATTCGATAGTGTTTTAAAACAATAAGCTTCCAGTATTCACGGATTGTGATTTTTGTACCTAATTTCATTCGAATCGCTCCATTCGTTCGCTAGATATCGTCTCCACAGGCTCACTGACACACACACACACACAGAAATCACCTCAATGTTCGATTCGTGACCAGGGATGCTTACAGCGTGCTCTACCGTCGAAAACTCGAAATCGAATTTTCGACCCCGTCACAATACTTTCCTCATACATTATGTTTATAAGGAAAGTAATATTTCTAATTAAAGAAATATTTCTTGTTTCAAACAACACAAAAACTGTGAGTGAAACATTTTGCATCCAATGGTGAAAACAGGTCTATTACAAAGAAACATAAACCGAAAGCCAAGTAAGATATTTTATTTTTTCACTTGTAGAAACGGCCCCTCAAACGCCATTTTTATTAGTTCTCTGACGGCGAACTTTAGATCCATTTTTTGAAGAGAATGGACAGAGATTTGGATGAACTGGGGAGAGCAATGGAAGAAAGAAAAATTAAACAAGGAGGGAAATATTCCAGTTTCTGTATTTATTCAGCGTTTATATTGGATGCAAATGTTTTGAGAAATATATTGATATCTAATATATTTAATACTTTCCCTACAATACATGATAATGTATAGGGAAAGTATTGGAATCATGTCGAAAATCGCAATCTACTCGAGTTTTCGACGAATCTGCACGGTTTCACACCTCTGGATTACGAAGAAACCATTTTTAGCGTGACGTCTGTGTGTGTGCCTGTCTGTCTGTCTATGTGTTTGTCTGTGTGTCTGTCTGTCTGCCGTTTTGGAACATCTAGGATACGAAAAAATACTTTTTGTCGTGACGTCTGTCTGTGCAATGCATGTATCCACTCTAACTCAAAAACTATTGGACTGAATTTCATAAAATTTGGTAGGTAAGTCACTTGTGGGTGACCCTAGTGCTGATTAGATTTTGGTGCGATTCGGGGCCATGATTTCCGGGCCATTTTACAAAATGACCCGGAAAAATCGCCGAAATCTAAAATAAAAGACTACGTGTGCTCATATGTGTCAATTAAATAAGCGTTCTACACGTAATTTTTGACTAAAAAAAGAATAAGACCAACCCCATTACTCTAGAATTAACCGTTCTCCAGATATTTTAGTTTTTTGTATTTTTGTTACACCGCCTTTGAAAAATTTCCAGTTACCAAATAAAAACAAAAATCTGATGTGGGCAGCACATGACTTTCCCTGCAGACTTACATCCACGTTCTCTTTATTTTATCTAAATTTAATTCACTTTTAATTCACTTTTCGTTCTCATTCGGTAACTGGACTTATTTTCAAAGGTGGCGTAGAGAAAATACGAAAAATCTAAAATATCTCGAGGACGGCTAGTCCAAGTGTAATGGGGTTGGTCTTATTCTTTTCTTCGTTAAAAATTGCGTATAAAACAAGCATTTAATGGATATATTTGAGCATATTTAGTTTTTTATTTTAGATTTTGACGATTTTTGCGGGCCATTTTGCAAAAAAAAGGCAGGTTATTTTTCCGAATCGTACCGAAATCTAATCAGCACCAGGGTGACCCACAAGCGACTTATCTACCGAATTTTGTGAAATTCGGCCCATTAGTTTTTTAGTTTAGAGTGGATTTTGCGGGCCATTTCGCAAAAAAAGGCGGGTTCTTTTATTCCAAATCGTACCCAAAACTAATCAGCACCAGATTCATCCACAAGTAACTTACTTACCAAATTTTATGAAATTCGGTAAATTAGTTTTTTAGTTAGAGCGGATAAAAAATCTGCACAGACAGACAGACACTCAGACAGACAGACACATACACAGACGTCACGCTAAAAATAGTTTTTTGGTATTCTAGAAGTCTCGAAACGCGTAGATCCGTCGAAAACTAGAGTTACGATTTTCGGCATGATTCCAATACTTTCCCTATATATTACCATGCATTACAGGGAAAGTAAAAATTGAATTAAAATAATTCAGTGTTATTTTGTGCAATTAAACTCAATTTTATGAATTATTGCAGAAATAAAGCGAAAATAAATTTGAGTCTGCAGGCAAAGTCATGTGCTGCTTGCTCACATCAGATTTTTGTGGTATGCGAATGTTGTACAAAAGAGATATAGAACGATGTGAAATTTCTGGAGTGTAAGACATTTCTGGAGTGTGTGAGCGGATCGTTGTTTGTGCCTCTATCTCTAAAATTATGGAAGGTTTGTAAATTATTAGAGTGAATTACCCGGTGTTCACCGAGTTCTAAATAAGCACCCGCTACGTAAATAATACATATACAGATAATGCATTACTCAATTTCTAAATCGCCTGTTTTGAAACAAAAACATTCCCACCTTTCGTTTTATTCCAATTACTTTAGTTTCCACGCAACAATATTTACACACACATGCGCATAAACGTGTACTGCTCTCCATAGCAAAATTCAGTTTGTGATGTTAACCACCAATCTGAGAAAGGCGACTTATGCGAGCTCGATTATTATGCTTTTGTTTGATAATTTATAGAAAATAGAGAAACTCAAAAATAAAAAAAAAATTGCGTTGTTGTTGTTAGAATGCGAAGATATATATGCGTCTATTTCTGGGCCAAGCTATAGAATTGTGTTAATCTTTCATTTTCAAATGCGGCGGAATAAGAATCAGAAATCCTAAAACATTTCTATATATTTAAAGATAAATAAATAAATATAAAGTAATTATCTTATAAATGTGGTTCAAGGAGCGTTAGAGAGATTCGTTTTTTATTTTAAAAATAGTTTTAGAAAAAAAAAAATTCAGAGAGAAATTTTTTATCTAAAGCTTTTTGTGAACTTTTTACACAATTTTAATGGTAACCTATTGACGCAATTTCGAAAAACACCAACCATTTCAGCAATTGTTGCCATATGCAAAATTAACATTTACATTATTTAAAAAAAGATGTTGACGCACAAACAACGTTCTTTATTTATATAGATCAAGTACTTTACCTATTAATATCATTGAAACATCCATACATAGTATTGTTAAGAACACTTGTGCCACCCCCTTGAGTTCCGGTCTAAATTGGGTGGTATTTCCTGGCTGCCCCAACTTACACCTTCGGGTAGATCGGACGGTCTGGATCGAAGAAAAATAACACTTAAAGCAAAAACAACATTTATAGACAACAATTGTTATTGTTTGAAGGTCTTTGTCGCTTGTCCTTAGCTACAAATTATGTCACCCTGGCGACAAATTTGGCGTGTTCAGGAAACTTTTCAAATTTTATAGATTGGTTACGAATTCCTCGTATCACGTGTTTTTTCAAAACTTTCCACAGGAGGTATAAAGGTTGATCATGGTTTAGCTGATTTTTGACGAGATACGAGTAAACGTGAATTACGAATATTAAGTCAGGGTCTTGATTAAAGTTAGGTCACACCATCTATCAATGCCTTAAAAAAAAGTTAAATCCCCCCCCCCCCAATAATGATGCCGTGTAATGGCATTTAAAAGTCAATAAATGAACCCAATATTGATTTCCATAATTTTTATTTTTCTGCTAGCACCAATATATACCACATATTGAATTCTAAACATTTTCACTAGTTAAGCCATTAAAAAAACAAATTCACAGCAAAATATGCAAGGAATTTCATGCAATCAGATTTTTACTTACCCTACATACATAGTATAATGTATGGTCCCTATATACATATAATAAAAGTAGTATGATAGGATCGAAAATTCGAATTCGATTTTTTAGACAGAAGGGCAGGGATTAAAAGCATACCTGAACTTGAATAGAACGTTTTCAGGAGATGTTTGTATGCGTTTGTGTATATGGTAGTGTGGGTATGTATGTTAATGTGTGTAGGTGTATGTTAGTGTTTGTGTCCGTGATTCTGTGGAAGCGATATCTCATAAACAAATGGCGAGGTTGGAATTTCAAACAAATGGTGTGTTTTGAAATAATTTGGTACGGTTATTACAGCCAGTGAATACTGGTACCTCATTGGTTTTAAACTCAGTCGAACGTTCAAAGGACCCCCCCTCTCCTAATGTTCGAGTATAATTTCGAAACAAAAAATCGTAAAAAATATAAAAACCCTCAATTATGATGAATATATAATCATTTCATGCGCAATATTTCATTAGAAAACTAATGATACAAATTTCAGAAAGCTAGCATGAATTGTTCTGAGGATATTACCCGATTTACGAATATATATATTTTTAAATTCATTAAAAAATATGACCCTTCTATTTCAATAAATAAATAATCATTTTATACGTAATTTTTTAATAAAAAGAAACGAATGGATAATTTTAGAAAACTAGCATGAATCATTCTCGAGTTATTACACGTTTTTTTCAAATAAATTTATCTTAAAAATTACATAAAATTAAAAAGTGGCAATTATTATTTAATATATTCATTTTTAATATATTCATTTTCCACATATAATATTACGCGACAAATCTGAAGAAAATCATTCTCGTGGATTCATTGTTCGTTCCATTCACGAGAGAAAATATTTTTATAATAGTTTTGCAGTTTCATGCCCAAGCATTCGTGAATAGTCATTCACGATATCTTGGATGACAGGGTAGTAAATATTTGTCTACTCGAGAGGATATTAATTCTTCTTCCACTCAAATCGTCCGACCTACCCGAAGGTGTTGTTGTTGAAACCCAGACCGTCCGACCTACCAGAAAGGTGTAAGGTAACTGTTTGGACGGTCGGGAAGTGCCACCCAATTTAGACAGGAACCCAGTGGGGGAGGCATCCACAGGGACCGTACCCTCCTTCCCCTACCACCAACCTCTCGGAAGGACTTTCGGACCCACATGTTTAACGTGATCGTACTCCGCATGAACACGGCGGCAGTTTTGGCAGTGGCTGGAATCGAACCCGGGCCTACCGAGTGCAACTCCAGCGCGCTAACCAATGGGCTACCGCGCCCCCTACCCGAAGGTGTTGTTGTTGTTGAAACCCAGACCGTCCGACCTACCAGAAAGGTGTAAGGTAACTGTTTGGACGGTCGGGAAGTGCCATCCAATTTAGACCGGAACCCAGTGGGGGAGGCATCCACAGGGACCGTACCCTCCTTCCCCTACCACCAACCTCTCGGAAGGACTTTCGGACCCACATGTTTAACGTGATCGTACTCCGCATGAACACGGCGGCAGTTTTGGCAGTGGCTGGAATCGAACCCGGGCCTACCGAGTGCAACTCCAGCGCGCTAACCAATGGGCTACCGCGCCCCCTACCCGAAGGTGTGAAGTATCTGCTTGAACGGCCGAAAAGTGCCACCGAATTTAGACCAGAACTCAATAGGAGAAACATCCACAGGGACCGTACTCCCCTTTCCCTAATACCAACCTCTCGGAACTACTTATGAACTCACATATTAAATGTGTCTGTACTCCGCGCAAACACGGAGACAGTTTGGGTCGTCTGAGTGCAATCCCTACGCGCTAATCACTGGGCTGTCCCACCCTGCAGGATCAATCTTTATTGCATTAATTCAATCTTTATTGCATTTTTATGAGGAAGTTTGCACGTGATTATGACTAAGTCATTTTGATTGGACTGGCACACCATTATTTCACTTTAAAAGAAGCCATTGTATTATGTAGGGAAAGTCATGTGCTACTCACATTCAGAAGTCTTCCTTTGGCTAAATTTATGTCCAGTCTTTACGTTATAAGAACACTCGTCTCTTACGGAGATAAACAAAAACAAAAACAAAAAAATCCTACAGATTCTCCTCGATCCATTCTCGGGAGAAGATAACTAAATATCTGACACTGAATTTATTTCTTAGTTTAGTTTGGCAGCGAAAACGACTAGAGAACTTTTTCTTCTTCTCTTTTGCCGCTGAATGTCTAACAAAAATCCAGCACAATGAGCCATAAACCGAAAGCCAGATAAAGAGACACTAGACATTTTTTCTTCTTCCTCTGTAGTTTTGTAGCTAAAGCCGTTTTTATTAGGTCTGAGAAGTGGCCCAATTGATTCCTGTCGTGAATTGTTTGTTCTTTGACAAGATTAAACCACAATTCCGACGTACTGGCTACGGGGAAAAAGTCTAGTGGGTCCAACATACGACTTTAACTGCAGGTTAACATATTTTGAGATAGCTGGGAGAAAATAAACACAAACAGAAAATCTTATCATTCGATTTCGTTTAAAATCCATGGGTTTGGGTTTGCTTCCCATCATCATAATATAGGCATAGAACATTTCATGAAAACAGTCTGATTATTTCGATAGACAATGTACAATAAATGAAATGCCTGATATCTCAATAAGAACTTGCACGACTTTCTTGTAGAAAACAGTTACACAGCCAGTAAGAAGTTGGGTAAGTTCTTGTTTTGCAAGCAATAGTTTGTTTCAGCATAATCTCAAGAACAACCCGTAATAACTCAAATTGCGTATTACTTTCCTTATATACATAATGCATAAGGAAAGTATTGCGAAAATTCGAATTCGAGTTTTCGACGGGAGAGCACGTTTCAAGCATCCCTGATCACGAATCAAACATTTTTGAGATGATATGTGTGTGTGTGTGTGTGTCAGTGAGTCTGTGGAGACGATATCTCACTAACGAATGAAGCGATTCGAATGAAATTTGGTACAAATATCACAATCCGTGAATATTGGAAGCCTACTGTTTTTAAACGTAATCGTATGTTCAACCCCCCCCCCTTAAATTTTCGAGTAAAATTTTGAAAAAATTTATCAAAAAATCAAAACCTTTAATAAAATTACGCAAATAGACATTACTTATGTAGTTTTTACTTAGAAAACAAATGAGATAAACTTTAGAATGCTAGCATGAACCGTTCTCGAGATATTGCACATTTTTCAAATAAATTTATAAAAAAATCCCATAAATTAAAAAAATATATTAACTGTGGAGAAACATGTTCACTTTTCATATGTAATATCATGCGATAAATGTGGTGACATCATTCTCGTGGATGTAGCTCGTTCCATTCATAAGAAAAGATACTTTGAGTAATACATTTGTATTTGAACGCCAATAGACATTTATCTGCTATAAGAATAACTTATTTCTCCGTCCATAACGCTTGGAGGTATTTTGGCGATGAATTTGGCGAAATATCGCCAAATTGGCGACTTTTTTAAATGTTGCCAAATTAACGAAAATCTCGCCAAATGGATAAAAATGACGCTAAATCTATGAAAATGATGACTAATTAACGAAAATTCAATATCTTGGAAAGAATATAAGTATCTACTATAAGAATAACCTATTTTTTTGCTATAAAAGTAGTAAATTCATTGCATTATATGAGGAAAGTCATGTGTTGCCCACATCAGGTTTTTTTTTTATTTATATTTAAAATTACATAAAGACATTGCAAAGAACCTTGCTGTCCCAACCGGGACTCGAACTAAGGATATTCGTGATGACCAGCCGACCCTCTGCGGTTGAGTTACTGGGATGGAATTGCAAGCTCTTATCGTTGAAGTGGACTTCACCTTCTAATGTTAGATTGACGTGCAACTGGCTATCTGACTGACCAGCTCCTTCTATCCTTGCCTCATGTTAACCTTCGGATGCTATTTTTGTCATCCAAGTTAGCTTCTTGTGTGGTCGTTGCCCTCCCGATTTGAAATCTACTCTCAATATACCAGAATTCCCTGAATCCGTGCTGGTCGTATTAGGGTGACTTTCAGACCTCCAACATCTTTGCACTTATGAAGCGTGTTTTTGGTTGGTAATAATAGTGATTGTATAGAATTTTAGATACTACCTAATAGCGCTTTGGGTCTTGCTGACCAGGTCCCATTCCCTGGTCGATTCTAGGAATCGGTTGGTCAGCCATTGATCGATATTAAAGGGAAAGGAGCAACACATGAAATAAACAAATTTCGGAAAGCAGAACAAGTTAATTATAGAAGAAAGTATTCATTCAAATAGAAATTAACTAGATTCTCAACAATTAACATATTATAAGCGTCACCTTGACCAAAGGTATTTAACATTTTCTCTTGTTGATGCAGCTCCTATTAAATATAATATTGTACTTACAATACGATGACTTACCCGGCAACACATGAAAAATATCCGAGGAGAGGGGAGGTTACACAGTTTGACGACCGAACGCCTTAATCTGTATCACCACGAATTTGGGATGGCACTCCGTTGCTTAATTATTTCAAAGGGACTCCGATACATAGAGATGAAGGAACTCAGGAAGTTGAAACACCGGATTGATTCTAGTTCCAACATCTATTAACACCTCGACGCGATCTGAATGGCTAAATGCATATAAACTGGCATTATCGAGCTGGAACACACTAAATCTTTCTGTACTTTTCATGGTTTCTCCTCCAGGCATGCAGGTAGCTATTAATTTTCATACGGTTCCAAGCGAACTCTGCTGCTCCTCCATAACCATCACTTCATCAAGGCCAAAATCCAACGTTCCGATTTTTAATATATTCCTTTCTTTATCATTCCACACAAACTCTACCACCCATCGTAGAAAAACACGGTGACCCTTCCGCCGTCCACACTCCACATCAATCCAAGGTCAAATGCCCCGAGCGTTATCCGAACTGTCCATACGTCACCCACCAATCAAACCCTCATTAAATAAACGACACCTACATCTAGAGCTCTTCTACTACAGGCTGACTTATCAAGCATATTGAAGCCCATAGAGTTCCATACTACATTTACAGAAATTATAAAACAAGTGTTTAAAATAAATATTTTATATGAAAAAAGAAGTTTCAATTGGAATATTGTAGAACTTAGTTCGCACAAGTATACTCCACTATCGGGTATCCAATTATTTATTAGCCATTGTTTTCTTTTTTCTTCGTTTCTAGGAAGGTGAAATAGCCTAAAACCCTTTTTAGAATGATTAGAGCAGTTCGGTGCAAAACAACCACCCAAAATTATTTCAATTATACTTCCTAAATTAAAAATACGAATAGAGCTAATGCTAATGGATTGCGCATCCAGCTATGGTGGGCTTCAAAATGCTTGATGAGTCAGTTCGTATATAGAGGAGCTTTACCTACATCAGTGACGTGTCGTAATTAAAACCGCAACAAACGTCATTCCCAGACGAATGCTGGCGAAAACAATCTATTGCGCGAAAACAGAACTGCGTTTTCTCATGCTATCCTACGGAAACAAAAAATGTTTCGATAAAAATGGCTCTAAAATGCAGGAAATTGAGATGGTGTTCCAAAAGTCGATACTGTAAACTAATCTACGGGGTTGATTGGTTCGATTGCCATTGCAAATAACCTTGCCGCTGCAACCGGGAACGAACACTGAATCTTTGGTATTGGTCGGGTGACGCTCAACCGTTGAGCTACTGGGGCGGAATTGTAAGCTCCTATCGTCGAGGTGGACTTTTAAACTTATCTCATTTCATTATGGTAAACGTATTTTTTTAATTATATTTTACATTTCAGATAAAAAAAATTTCATATCTTAAAAATGGCAGCATGTGTTTAAGTTCAATAAATCATGTCACTTACTTTTAAATAATAAAATGAATATAAAATTTATATTTATGTATTAAAATCGTTTGATACAAGCAATTAAGAATCGCTAAGGCCCATCCCATTGTATGTTTCCCTAAAACAAAAGACTCACATTAAATTAAATAATATTTATTTCAATGTTACTTCTGTCCATTTTACAGAAATAAATGAACAATTATAACTCAAAAAATCTGATGTGGGCAACACCTGACGTTCCTTATATAATGTAATGAATTTACTACTTTTACAGTAAAAAAATAGGTTTTTCTTATAGTAGATACTAATATTCTTTCCAAGATATTGAATTTTCGACAAATAGACGTCATTCTCATTGATTTAGCGTCATTTTTATCCATTTGGCGAGATTTTCGTTAATTTGGCAACATTTCAAATAGTCGCCAAGTTGGCGACATTCCGCCAAATTTGTCCCCAAAATTTCGCCAAGCGTTATGGACGAAGAAATAAGTTGTTCTTACAACAGAAAAATGGCTATTGGCGTTCAAATACAAAAGTATTACTCAAAGTATCTTTTTTCATGAATGGAACGAGTTAGATCTACGAGAATGATGTCACCCAATTTATCGCATGGTATGACATATGAAAAGTGAACATGTTTCTCAATAGGAAATATTTTTTTTTCATTTTATATGACTTTTTAATATTTTTTTTTAAAAATGTGCAATATCTCGAGAACGGTTCATGTTAGCGTTCTAAAATTTATGTCAATCGTTTTCTAATAAAAAATTACATAAGAAATGTCTATTTGCGTAACTTTACTAGTGGTTTTGATTTTTTGACGATTTTTTCAAAATTTTATTCGAAAATTTAGGGGGGTTCTGTCATTCGATTGCTTTTAAAAACAATAGGCTTCCAATGTTTACGGATTGTGATTTTTGTACCAAATTTGGTTCGAATCGGTCCATTCGTTCGTCAGTTATCGTCTCCACAGACTCACTGACACACACACACACACACACACACATCACTTCAAAAATGTATGATTCGTGATCAGGGATGCTTGAAACGTGCTCTCCCGTCGAAAACTTGATTTCGAATTTTCGACCCCGTCACAATACTTTCCTTATACATTATGTATATAAGGAAAGTAATAGGTTTTTCTTATAGTAGATACTAATATTCTTTCCAAGATATTGAATTTTCGACAATTAGTCGTCATTTTCATTGATTTAGCGCCATTTTTATCCATTTGGCGAGATTTTCGTTAATTTGGCAACATTTCAAAAAGTCGCCAAGTTGGCGACATTCCGCCAAATTTGTCACCAAAATCTCGCCAAGCGTTATGGATGAAGAAATAAGTTGTTCTTACAACAGAAAAATGGCTATTGGCGTTCAAATACAAAAGTATTACTCAAAGTATTTTTTTTCATGAATGGAACGAACTAGATCCACGAGAATGATGTCACCCAATTTATCGCATGGTATTACATATGAAAAGTGACCATGTTTCTCAATAGGAAATATTTTTTTTTCATTTTATATGACTTTTTAATAATTTTTTTGAAAAATGTACAATATCTCGGGAACGGTTCATGTTAGCGTTCTAAAATTTATGTCAATCGTTTTCTAATGAAAAATTACATAAGAAACACCTATTTGCGTAACTTTATTAGTGGTTTTGATTTTTTGACGATTTTTTCAAAATTTTATTCGACAATTTAGGGGGGTTCTGAACATTCGATTACGTATAAAAACAACAGGCTTCCAGTGTTTACAGATTGTGATTTTTGTACCAAATTTGACTTGAATCGGTCGATTCGTTCGTCAGTTATCGTCTCCACAGACTCACTGACACACACACACACATACTTTCACACACACACACACACACACACACACAGACATCACTTCAAAAGTGCTTGATTCGTGATCAGGGATGCTTGAAACGTGCTTTCCCGTCGAAAACTCGAATTCGAATTTTCGACCCCGTCACAATACTTTCCTTATACATTATGTATATAAGGAAAGTAAAAATGGCGCTAAATCAATGAAAATGACGACTAATTGAAGAAAATTCAATATCTTGGAAATAATATAAGTATCTACTATAAAAATAACCTATTACTTTCCTAATATACATAATGTAGAAGGAAAGTATTGTGACGGGGTCGAAAATTCGAATTCGAGTTTTCGAAGGGAGAGCACGTTTCAAGCATCCCTGATCACGAATCAAACATTTTAGAAGTGATGTCTGTGTGTGAGTGTGTGTGTGTGTGTGTGTGTGTGTGTGTGAAAGTATGTGTGTGTGTTAGTGAGTCTGTGGAGACGATAACTGACGAACGAATGGACCGATTCGAACCAAATTTGGTACAAAAATCACAATCCGTAAACACTGGAAGCCTATTGTTTTTATACGTAATCGAATGTTCAGAACCCCCCTAAATTTTCGAATGAACTTTTAAAAGAATCGTCAAAAAATCAAAACCGCTAATAAAGTTACGCAAATAGACATTTCTTATGTAATTTTTCATTAGAAAACGATTGGCATAAATTTTAGAAAGCTAACATGAACCGTTCTCGAGATATTGTACATTTTTCAAAAAAATTATTAAAAAGTCATATAAAATGAAAAACAAATATTTCCTATTGAGAAACATGTTCACTTTTCATACGTCATACCATGCGATAAATTGAGTGACATCATTCTCGTGGATCTAGCTCGTTCCATACATGAAAAAATATATTTTGAATAATACTTTTTGTATTTGAACGCCAATAGTCATTTATCTGCTGTAAGAATAACTTTTTTCTTAGTGCATAACGCTTGGCGAGATTTTGGTGGAATGTCGCCAACTTGGCGACTTTTTTGAAATGTTGCCAAATTAATGAAAATCTCGCCAAATGGATAAAAATGATGCTAAATCAATGAAAATGACGACTAATTGTCGAAAATTCAATATCTTGGAAAGAATATTAGTATCTACTATAAGAAAAACCTATTTTTTTATTGTAAAAGTAGTAAATTCATTACATTATATAAGGAAAGTCATGTGTTGCCCACATCAGATTTTTTTTTTTCTGTAAAAGTAATACATTCATTGCATTATATAAGGAAACTCATGTGTTGCCCACATCGGATTTTTACTTTCCTTATATACATAATGTATAAGGAAAGTATTGTGACGGGGTCGAAAATTCGAATTCGAGTTTTCGACGGGAAAGCACGTTTCAAGCATCCCTGATCACGAATCAAGCACTTTTGAAGTGGTGTCTGTGTGTGTGTATGTGTGTGTGTGTGTGTGTGTATGTGTGTGTGTGTGTGTGTGTGTGTATAAAAGTATGTGTGTGTGTCAGTGAGTCTGTGGAGACGATAACTGACGAACGAATGGACCGATTCGAACCAAATTTGGTACAAAAATCACAATCCGTAAACACTGGAATCCTATTGTTTTTATACGTAGTTGAATGTTCAGAAACCCCCTAAATTTTCGAATGAAATATTGAAAAAATCGTCAAAAAATCAAAACCGCTAATAAAGTTACGCAAATAGACATTTCTTATGTAATTTTTCATTAGAAAACGATTGGCATAAATTTTAGAACGCTAACATGAACCGTTCTCGAGATATTGTACATTTTTCAAAAAAATTATGAAAAAGTCACATAAAAAAAAAATTCCTATTGAGAAACATGTTCACTTTTCATATGTAATACGATGCGATAAATTGAGTGACATCATTCTCGTGGATCTAGCTCGTTCCATTCATGAAAATATATACTTTGAATAATACTTTTGTATTTGAACGCCAATAGTCATTTATCAGCTGTAAGAATAACTTTTTTCTTAGTGCATAACACTTGGCGAGATTTTGGCGACGAATTTGGCGGAATGTCGCCAACTTGGCGACTTTTTTGAAATGTTGCCAAATTAATGAAAATCTCGCCAAATGGATAAAAATGATGCTAAATCAATGAAAATGACGAATAATTGTCGAAAATTCTATATCTTGGAAAGAATATTATTATCAACTATAAGAAAAACCTAATTTTTTACTGTAAAAGTAGTAAATTCATTACATTATATAAGGAAAGTTATGTGTTGCCCACATCAGATTTTTATCCATGTGGCGAGATTTTTGTCAATTTGGCAACATTTAAAAATGTCACCAAATTGGCGGCATTCCGCTAAGTTCGTCGCCAAAATCTCGCCAAGCGTTATGGACGGAGAAATCAGTTATTCTTACAGCAGATAAATGATTATTGGCGTTCAAATACAAAAGTATTACTCCAGGTATCTTTTCTCGTGAATGGAGCGATTTAGATCCACGAGAATGATGTCACCCAATTTATCGCATGATATTATATATGAAAAGTGAACATGTTTCTTAACAATTAATATATTTTTTTTTATTTATGGGAATTTTGATAAATTTATTTGAAAAACGTGCAATATCTCGGGAACGGATCATGCTAGCTCTCTCTAAAGTTTATGTCAATCGTTTTCTAAGTAAAACTTACATAAGAAATGTCTACTCGCGTAGCTTTAGTAAAGATTTTGATTATTTGATGATTTTTTCAAAATTTCACTCGGAAATTTAGGAGGGTTCTGAACATTCGATTGTGTTTTAAAATAATAGGCTTCCAGTATTCATGAGTTGTGATTTTTGTACGGAATTTCATTCGAATCGCTTCATTCGTTCGTGAGATATCGTCTCACGAACGTCAGACTCACTGACACACAGACACAGACATCACTTCAAAAATGTTCGATTCGTGATCAGGGATGCTTGAAACGTGCTCTTCCGTCGAAAACTCGAATTCGAATTTTCGACCCTGTCACAATACTTTCCTTATACGTTATGTATATAAGGAAAGTAATAATATTTACTTCAATGTTACTTCTGTCCATTTTACAGAAATAAATGAACAATGCAATGTCAATTATAACTCAAATAATATAGAAATATACATACGTATTCAAATTTATATTGTCCTTCACTTTTATTTTGTCTCCATATTATGTATCCTATTCTAAAACCGGGAACAAAACACTTACTACTTCTACTCATAATTAGAGAACTTTTATTTAAAAAAGAAATAAAAAAAATCTGATGTGAGCAGCACAGAACTTTCCCTACAAACGTAAATTCATTTTCCCTTTATTTCTTGAACAATTCGTTAAAATCAGCTTAATTGCATAAGTAGACAAGCTTAATTATTTGAAATGACGCTAAATGTGCACTATTAATTCCATTTTCGTTTTCATTTGGTAACAACTGGATGTGTTTTCAAAGGTGGTGTAGCATAAATACGAAAATACTAAATGATCTCAAGAACTGCTATTTCTAGAGTAATGGAGTTGGTCTTTTACTTTCCCTGCAATACATGGTAATGTATAGGGAAAGTATTGAAATCATGTCGAAAATCGCAACTCGAGTTTTCGATGGATCTACACGTTTCGAGACCTCTAGAATACGAAAAAACTATTTTTAGCGTGACGTCTGTGTGTCTGTCTGTCTGTGCAGATTTTGTATCCACTCTAACTAAAAAACTAATTGACTGAATTTCATAAAATTTGGTAGGTAAGTCACTTGTGGGCGAATCTGGTGCTGATTAGTTTTGGGTATGACTCGGGATAAAATAATCAGCCTTTTTTTTAGAAATGGCCCGCAAAAGTTTGTATCCACTCTAGTTGAAAATCTAATGCATCGAATTTCACAAAATTTGGTAGATAAATCGCTTGTAGTTCACCTTGGTGCTGATTAGATTTTGGTATGATTCGGAAAAAAATAACCTGCATTTTTTTTTAAAAATGGCCAGCAAAAATCGACAAAATCTAAAATAAAAAACTACGTATGCTGAAATATATCCAGTAAATACTTGTTTTATACGTAATTTTTAAAGAAGAAAATAATAAGACCGACCCCATTACACTAGAACTAGCCGTTCTCGAGATATTTTAGTTTATTCGTTTTTTCTCTACGCCAACTTTGAAAATGAGTCCAGTTACCAAATGAGAACGAAAATTGAATTAATAGTGAATTAAATTTAATTAAAATAAAGAGAATGTCTATATAAGTCTGCAGGGAACGTCATGTGCTGCCCACATCAGATTTTTTTAGAACCGTAATCCGAGTCATTTAAAAAAAAAAATAATTTTTCACTCGCGCATTTACAAGCCGTATCTTTTAATTTAGAATGCAGTTTAAAATATTGTATGTCGATGCAGCTTATATATTTTTGTCCGCACGGCAAAATTTCTTTTAGAAACATTTTCATTTCTTGGCTTGCATATAGAATTTCACCTAATTAAAAGTGAAACTCTCTATTTTTCAAACTTTCGTGTAAACAAGTCATTAGTTCCGCATTTAGGCTGAGGTTACACTACAGCGAAAAATGGGTAAATACAATCGACGCACTAAGTATTTGTTAAAAATAACACCGAACTTCTTCAGCCAACATAGTTACCTAGTTTAATGAGAGTACCATGTGGGCAGTAGACGATTTTTCCCTCATATTGCGTTGTTTCATTTTTGAGATGCGATTGACATACTAAAACATAATTTTACCAGCAGATTAAAAAATTTGATATTAGGAATCGCAATAACCCAAACTGGAAAATTTTTTTTTAACTCGATCATTTTTACTTTCCTTGCAATATAGATTAATATCTGAGAAAGTACTAGAATCAAATCGAAATTTGGAATTCGATTTTCCGATGGATTTACATATTTTAAGCACTCTACAGCACGAATACACTATTTTCGGCGTTGCGTCTGTGTGGATGTGTGTGCATATTTGTGCAATTTATACAGGGTTCCTAGAAGAGTACTTATTCGTCAGTGTTACATCTGTGTGCATGTGTGTGCCTGTTTGTGCAATATATACAGGGTTCCTAAAAGAGTACTTAAACACCTGTGTTTCTTTCAGTGTTACATCTGTGTGTATGTGTGTGTTTATTTGTGCAATATATACAGGGTTCTTAGAAGAGTACTTAAACACCTGTGTTTCTTTCAGTGTTACATCTGTGTGTATGTGTATACCTGTTTGTGCAATATATGCAGGGTTTCTAGAAGAGTACTTAAACACCTGTGTTTCTTTCATTCAGTGTTACAACTGTGTGTATGTGTGCCTGCTTGTGCAGTATATACAGGGTTTCCCTGGAAGAGTACTTAAACACCTGTGTTTCTTTCATTCAGTGTTACATCTGTGTGTATGTGTGCCTATTTGTGCAATATATACAGGATTCCTAGAAGAGTACTTAAACACCTGTGTTTCTTTCATTCAGTGCTACATCTGTGTGTACGTGTACCTGTTTGTGCAATATATACAGGGTTCCTAGAAGAGTACTTAAACACCTGTGTTTCTTTCAGTGTTACATCTGTGTGTATGTGTGCATGTTTGTGCAATTTATACAGGGTTCCTAGGACAGTACTTAAACACCTGTATTTCTTTCAGTGTTATATCTGTGCGTATGTGTGTACCTGTTTGTGCAATATATACAGGGTTCCTAGAAGAGTACTTAAACACCTGTGTTTCTTTCAGTATTACATCTGTGTGTATGTGTGTGCCTGTTTGTGCAATATATACGGGGTTCCTAGAAGAGTACTTAAACACCTGTGTTTCTTTCATTCAGTGTTAATCTGTGTGTATGTGTGCCTGTTTGTGCAATATATACAGGGTTCCTAGAAGAGTATTTAAACACCTGTGTTTCTTTCATTCAGTGTTACATCTGTGTGTATGTGCGCCTGTTTGTGCAATATATACAGGGTTCCTAGAAGAGTATTTAAACACCTGTGTTTCTTTCATTCAGTGTTACATCTGTGTGTATGTGTGCCGCCTGTTCGTGCAATATATACAGGGTTCCTAGAAGAGTACTTAAACACCTGTGTTTCTTTCATTCAGTGTTACATCTGTGTGTATGTGTGCCTGGTTGTGCAGTATATACAGGGTTCCTAGAAGAGTACGTAAACATCTGTGTTCCTTTCAGTGTTACATCTGTGTGTATGTGTGTGCCTGTTTGTGCAGTATATACAGGGTTCCTAAGAGAGTGCTTAAACACCTGTGTTTCTTTCAGGCATGTTATGTTAGCTTAGTTTCTATTTATGTGACAGCATTTAGATATATTTATATAGGACAAATCGAAAACTTGCCCCCCCCCCTCTCTCCTAAAGTTTCATTTGGTCCCCGGTGGCAAAATCCCGAAAGGAACACTGCTAAAACACACCAATAAGTTTGTATGGAGAGGTGCATGAGTGTACACGCTAGGTCTATCTACAGTAAAATGACCTTGTCCGATCGAATTAAAAGTGATGGCAGCGCCTCTAATGGAACATTTAAAAAGTTACGTGTGTGATGGATAGCGAACTCGGCAAGAAAGTGAGACAGAGGGAAAATCCAATTACAAAGTTGAAGGGAATTATCTAATGACTAGGAATTGGCATCAAAAACGTGCGACACATGCAAAAAAATACCTCTGAAAAAGATGTACTATCAGATTGTCTAACATGGTGACATGGTGTCATTTTTACTTTCCTTATATACATATAATGCATAAGGAAAGTATTGTGACTGGGTCGAAAATTCGAATTCGAGTTTTCGACGGGAGAGCACATTTCAAGCATCCCTGAACACGAATCAAACTTTTTGAGATTATGTCTGTGTGTGTGTGTGTGTGTATATGTGTGTCAGTGAGTCTGTAGAGACGATAACTGACGAACGAATGGAGCGATTCGGACAAAATTTGGTGCAAAAATTACAATCTATGAATACTGGAAACCTATTGTTTTTATACGCAATCGGATGTTCAGAGCATCCTAAATTTTCGAGTGAAATTTTGAAATAATCATCAAAAAATTAAAACCTCTAAGCGAATTTAAAATTCGCAAATTGCTTCGAAGGTTATAGGAAATATTCAAATGACTCCATAAAAATATGAAAAAATTTTCAGCAAAATATATTCGGTAGTTTTTAAAATAAAAAATTAAAATAATAATTACACCCATATTATATAAAGAGATCACGTGACCCACTTCTAAATACATTATGGCATCCATCTTGTGTCAAAATCGTGATTTTTAAAGGTTTTTTTAATTTATATTTAATGTTGTATCCGTCCTAAAACCGCTTTATTTTTGATTAATTTCTGTACATCAATATTCTGAAACAACGCAATTACAATATATATGAGTTTAAATGATCATCAAACTTTGATTATTTCTACAACGACGCCTAATTTTCACTTATGGAGAATATAATCACATCAAACTGTAAGATGAGTTGTATAAGAATTGCTGAATTTCTTTAACGCAAAATTATTTAACTCTGGAGTCTGCAAAATAGCTGATATGAATGAAACATTCATTGATTTTACATATAGAAGCAGACGATTTTATAGCAGACTTTTTCGATTAAGTTTTAAGCATAGAGTTAAAGTACTTTTACCTCCATGGTTTTAAGTTTTTAAGTAAAATAAATTATTGTAGTATTGTGATGAATGAAAAGAATGGAATAAAAGTGTATGAATGAAATATTTACTGTTTTTACATAGAGATCCAGCCGATTTATATTTCGATGACGTCATTTGAATAAAATTCATTTTTATCGATGAAGTATTAAGTTTTCAAATATAATAAATTATTGTAGTATTGTGATAATTTTAAAAATATTGCCGCTGAATGTATCGTATTTTAGAGATGTTTACATAAAATTGCATTGCAGTTGGAAAGTGTTTCATAATCAATGCTTTATGCATGATTGATCTTTCTCGTTTAATTATCACAGAACTACGATAATTTATTTTACTTGAAAACTTAAAACTTCATCAAAATAAATTAACTTTATTCAAATGACGTCATCGAAATATAAATCGTCTGGCTCTTTATGTAAAAGCAGTGAATGTTTCATTCATACACTTTTATTCCAGACTCCAGAGTTAAATAATTTTGCTTGAAAAAAATTCAGCAATTATTATACAACTCATCTTACAATCATTTGTTTACATTTTGCATCCATTAAATTTATTCTTTGCTGTAGAAATAATCAAAGTTTGATGATTGTTTAAACCAAAATATATTCTAATTGCGTTGGCTCAGCATATAGATGCACAGAAAATACGCAAGAATAAAGCGGTTTTAGAACGGGTGTAATAGTAAATAAAAATTTAAAAGGACTTTAAAAATCACGATTTTTACTCTGAGAAAAGAAGATGGATGGTATATTTTATTTTGAAGTGGGTCACGTGATTTCTTCATATTATATGTCTGTCATTATTATTTTAATTTTTATTTAAAAACTACCGACCTATTTTGTTGACGTTTCTTTTATATATATTTTGTAGGATAATTTCAACATTTTCTAAAAATTTCGAAGCAATTTGTAAATTTTAGTTTTGCTTAAAAAATGTTTGAAAAATGAGGCCCCATAGGGTTCTTTGTATTTTAATTTTTCAACCTGAGTTCAAACCAAAACTAATTACTCATTTATATTCCCATAGGTCCCACAGACCGTCTCAACAACAGACTAAAATGTCATTTTGATAAAGTCATTTTTACGACAGTTATCGTGCAAACGGACAGACAGACAGACAGGCAGAATGACTAAAGTCCTAAACACTTTTCAACTATGGTGCAAAGTGCTAAAAAAGAGACCCTAGGTTGTTGAAAGAGTTTATGATCACCCTGTATAAATTTCTTTCCTATTAAGTTTCAGTGAAATCTATCTATAAGATATTTCTAATTTGCGTTACTGCGTCTTCACAATATCTGAATGTCCATCCTATTGATTTTCTGGGAAATCTATTTATGAGATACTTCTAATTTACGTTATTGTTTCTCCACAATCTCTAAATGTCCCGTCTATTGATTTTTAGAGAAATCTATAAGATAGTTTTAATTTACATTATGATTTCTCCACAATATCTAAATTTCCATCCCATTGAATTTCAGTGAAATCTATTTATAAGCTATTTTACTTTCCCTGCAATGCATGGTAATGTATAGGGAGAGTATTGGAATCATACCGAAAATCACAACTCGAGTTTTCTACGGATCTACACGTTTCGAGACCTCTAGAATACGAAAAAACTATTTTTAGCGTGACATATGTGTGTGTGTCTGTCTGTGCAGATTTTTTATCCACTCTAACTAAAAAAGTAATTGACCGAATTTCATAAAATTTGGTAAGTAAGTCACTTGTGGGCGAATCTGGTGCTGATTAGTTTTGGGTACGATACGGGATAAAAGAATCTGCCTTTTTTTGCGAAATGGCCCGCAAAAGATTGTATCCACTCTAACTGAAAAACTAATAGACCAAATTTCACAAAATTCAGTAGATGGATCACTTGTGGGTTACCCTGGTGCTGATTAGATTTTGGTACGATTCGAAAAAAAATAACCTACCTTTTTTTGCAAAATGGCCCGCAAAAATCGTCAAAATCTAAACTAAAGAACATAGGTATACCCAAATATACCCATTAAATGCTTGTTTAATACGTAATTTTTAACGACGAAAACAATAAGACCAACCCCATTACACTAGGACTAGCCGTTCTCGAGATATTTTAGTTTTTCGTAATTTCTCTACGCCACCTTTGAAAGTAAGTCCGGTTACCGAATGAGAACGAAAATTGAATTAAAAGCGAAATAAATTTAATTAAATAAAGAGAACGTGAATATAAGTCTGCAGAGAAAGTCATGTGCTGCCCACATCAGATTTTTTAATTTGCATTACTGAGTTTGCACATTATCTGAATGCCCCTCTTATTGGCTTTCTGGGAAATCTATGTTTGAGATATTTCTAATTCACGTTATTCTTTCTCCACAATGTCTGAATGTCATGTAAAAGTGTTCCAACAAGACTGACAGGTCCATTTATCTTTCAGGCTTCGAGAGTGGTCTGGAGAAGCGCATGGGCCCCGTCTTCATCTCGGAGCCGCCGCCGCAGGTCGACTTCCTGAATACGACAGGGGCGGCGGTCGACTGCCTGGCCTACGGGAACCCGAGCCCCCGGGTGCGGTGGCGAGTCCGGGACGGGTCGACGGCTGACAACGTGCCGGGACTGCGCCAGACCCTGCCCAACGGCACCTTGGTCCTGTGGCCTTTCCGGCCGGAGCACTACAGGCAGGACGTGCATGCGGATGTGTATAGATGCGAGGCTGCCAACGCCGTTGGCACGGTCGTCAGCAGAGACGTGCACGTCAGGGGAGGTAAGTACTAAAAAGGGATCAGTGAGTAGAATACACTTTGCGCGAATGCTAAGAAAAATTTTAGCAACTATTAAAAGCACAAATAACACATTAAGGCAACATACAACTGTTTCGTGGATGCGCTGGATCCTCTTCGTTAGTGCAAGATAACCAACAAATCCGAAGTCCTAAAGAAGAATGAGTGCAAAAGAAAGAAACAAAGGGAATTAATAATATAAACACCTTGATTTATCTGTCTTTGGGTAACGTTTGGCGAAAATTGTTGTCGACGAATTTGGCGAAATATCGCAACTTGGCGACTTTTTTAAATGTTGCAAATTCGACAGAAAGGTCGCCAAATCGATAAAAATGACTTCAAATTGCTAAAATTGATTCCAAATCAATGAAATGAATTGCGTTTTGAAAGGGAATAGTATTGTAATGATGTTTCGATAACGTTTATCCGTGAAGTCCAACCATCCCACTTGCCGACAAATTTGGCGACTGTTTACAATGTCGCCAAATTTATCCAATGTCGCCAAATCGATAAAAATGTTGGCAAATCGATAAAAATGTCGCCAAATTGATAAAAATGCCGCAAAATTGATAAATATGATGCCAAATCCATGAATTTAATTTTGTATTGAAAAGGGTATTGTAATGATGTTTCGGAAGCATTTATCTGCCAGTCCAACCGTCCCACTTGGCGACAAATTTAGCGAGTTTTAAATGTCGCCAAATTCATCAAAACCTCGCTAAATTAATGAAAATGTCGTCCAACCGATAAAAATTTCACCAAATTGATAAATATGACGCAATATTAATGAAATTGTGTTTTGAAAGGGGATAGTATTTTAATGATATTTCGATATCTTTTGTCTGTCAGTCCAACCGTACAACTTGGCGACAAATTTGGCAAAATTTTAAATATCGCCAAATTGATTAAAATGTCGTCAAATTAACGACAATGTTCGCAAATTGATAAAAATATCGCCAAATTTTTAAAAATGACGCCAAATCAATCAATTAATTGTGTTTTGAAAGGGAATAATATTGTAATGATGTTTCGGCAGCGTAAGTTTGTCAGTCCAATTATCCTACTTGGCGACAATTTTCACGAGTATTTTTTAAATGTCTCAAAATTAAACAAAATATCGCAAAAATTAACGAAAATGTCACCCAATCGATGAAAATTCAATATCTTGGAAATAATATAAGAATCTATTATAAGGAAAAGCCATTTCTCTGTTCGTCCGTCCACCACGTTTGGCAAAGAATTTGGCGGGATATCGCAAATGTCGCCAAATTGATAAAAATTGCGCCATATTGGAGGTAATATTTTGCATATTTTGAATTCCGTCATATGACGAGCATACCTTCTAGTTATACGAATATAAAACTTCTCTTAATCCAAGTCTATATATGACCCCCTCTGTTTCTTTCTTTTACGTCTATTCCTCTTTTAGACTTCGGGTTTGGTGCTTCTCTTACACTGACGAAAGGGATTCAGGGGATCCTCGAAACAACTATATGCTGCATTATTGTGTTATTTGTTTTTTATATACGCTGCTCAAGTTTTTCTTACTAAAATGTGGTTTAATATATACAGTTCCTGCCTTAAACCGCTTCAAGTAAAAAAACAACTGTGACTATGTAATCACTTGTCGTTATAAGTGATTACATAGTCACAGTCGACAGTGAGATTCGAGTTACATCACTTTTGTGGTAAATTTGGAGAAATTTCGGCAACTTAACGAGTTTTGAAAAGTTCGCGATTTGAGAACGGAACTTAAGAATTTTCTCCAGATATCGATTTTTTTTTTTCTGGATTTTTCTATAGAGGCGATTTTATAGATTATCTATAAGAGCGAGATAGCGCAGACTTTGGAGACCTGCTTTTGATTCTCGGATCTGTCCAAACTATTTCCGTGTTTGAATAATGTCACGTTAAATCTGTGGATCCGAAAGTTCTTCTGAGTGGTTGGTGGCAGGGGAAGGAGGGTACTGTACCTTTGGATGTCGTCCTGCACTGGGTTCCGGTCTAAATTGGGTGACACCATTCCGGCCTAAAGTGGGTGACACCCCAACCATTCAAACAGATACTTTGCACTTTCGGGTACGTCGGACGACCTGGATTGAAAGAAGGAAAGAAATACAGTGCAGAAAGTTGCTTAGTGTTCGGGGAATTGTAGTAAATCCTGAATTTTGAATGTGTCAATGTTTTGAGAATATATTTTCCTTGCTTGTAAAAAATGTGAGCATTTATTTTCCGTTTTTTTGTTCAGTTATTTATTTATTATCATTATTTTTTAATTATTTAATTTTTAATTTAATTTATTTGTTTTTGTAATAATTGCTTTCTGATTTCGCTAGATAAAGTTGTTAGCATTCCTATTTAGGCTTATTGGTCTATACCTTGTAAGTCCTCTGGAATATAATCATTATTGCTTTCTCTACAATATATAGGGACAGCATTAGAATCATGTCGAAAATCAGAATTCGAGTTTTCAATGGATTTATACGTTTTAGAAGGCACTTTAGAACACGAAAGATCTTTTGTTTTCAGTGTGACGTCTCCGTTTTCATTAGTCTGACTGCAATTTATGTATCCCTTCTAGTTAATGAAATACTATTTACAAATTTTGGTAGATAAATCATTCACAGGTTATTTTGGTGCTGATTAAATTTTAGTAAGATTAAAAAATATATATATATATATATATAATTAGTCTCTTTTTACTTTCCTTATATACATAATGTATAAGGAAAGTATTGTGACGGGGTCGAAAATTCGAATTCCAGTTTTCGACGGGAGAGCACGTTTCAAGCATCCCTGATCACGAATCAAACATTTTTGAAGTGATGGCTGTGTGTGTGTGTGTCAGTAAGTCTGTGGAGACGATAACTGACGAACGAATGGACCGATTCGAACGAAATATGGTACAAAAATCACAATCCATAAACACTGGAAGCCTATTGTTTTTATACGCAATCGAATGTTCAGAACCCCCTAAATTTTCGAGTGCAATTTTGAAAAAATCATCAAAAAATCAGAACCGCTAATAAGGTTACGCAAGTAGACATTTCTTATGTAATATTTCATTAGAAAAAGGTTGACATAAATTTTAGAACGCTAACATGAGCTGTTCTCGAGATATTGCGCATTTTCCAAAAAAATTATCAAAAAGTTATATAAAATAAAAAAAAATATTTCCTATTAAGAAACATGTTCACTTTCCATATGTAATGCCATGCGATAAATTGGGTGGCATCATTCTCGTGGATCTAGCTCGTTCCATTCATGAAAAAAGATACTTTGAGTAATACTTTTGTATTTGAACGCCAATAGTCATTTATCTGCTGTAAGAATAACTTATTTCTCCGTCCATAACGCTTGGCGAGATTTTGGCGACGAATTTAGCGGAATGTCGCCAACTTGGCGACATTTTTATTTGTTGCTAAATTAACAAAAATCTCGCCAAATAGATAAGAATGACGCTAAATCAAAGAAAATAACGACTAATTGAAGAAAATTCATTATCTTGGAAAGAATTATCTACTATAAGAATAACATTGTTTTAACTGTAAAAGTAGTAAATTCATTGCATTATATAAGGAAAGTCATGTGTTGCCCACATCAGATTTTTTTTTCTATGTGTTTACGATTCACAAGACCTTTATAGGGAATGGGAAACAGTTCCACAGAGAATTCATTTTAAAAATTCAAAACGCCCTCGACTGATAGAACATTTATTCACAAATGCGCATGACAATAGGAGGATTACAGGATTATTGACCACTCCCTTCCCCCCACACAGCTGTGTGGTTGTTGTTGTTGAGACCCAGACCGTCCGACCTACCAGAAAGGTGTAAGGTAACAGTTTGGACGGTTGGGAAGAGCTACCCAAATTAGAATAGAACTGGGTGGGGGAGGCATCCACAGGGATCGTACCCTCCTTCCTCTACCACCAAGCTCTCAGGAGGACTTACGGACCTACATGTTTAACGTGATCGTACTCCACGTGAATACGACGACAGTTTTGGCAGCGGAGGGAATCGAACCCAGGCCTACCGAGTGCAATTCCCGCGCGCTAACCACTACCCTATCGCGCCCCACCACACAACTGTGTGGAGAAGGGGATAAATTGCCTCACCCCTCCTCACTTACCCAAATTCTCATCAAAGATCTTTGAACTTCGCCGAATAACGCTAAATCCAGTGAAAATGGTTTTATTTAGAATTTTCTTTAAAAAGTTACTTTATATATTGGCCACTGATTAGAAATCAAATTTTATGAAAACCGGGTAGGCCGTTCTAAAGTTATGTTTTTTAGCATTGGACATTTTAAAGTTATGCTCTTAGGCATTTTGACATTCTAAAGTTATGCTCTTTAGCATTTGACATTCTAAAGCTATGCTCTTAGGTATTTTGGCATTCTAAAATTATGCTCTTTAGTATTTGACTTTCCAAAGCTATGCTCTTTAGCATTTGACATTCTAAAGTTATGTTCTTTAGCATTTGACATTCTAAAGTTTTGCTCCTTAGCATTTGACATTCTAAAATTATGCTCTTAGGTATTTTGACATTCTAAAGTTATGCTCTTTAGCATTTGATATTCTAAAGTTATGCTCTTTAGCATTTGACATTCTAAAGTTATGTTCTTAGACATTTGACATTCTAAAGTTATGCTCTTTAGCTCCTTAGGATTTGACATTCTAAAGTTATGCTCTTAGGCATTTTGACATTCTAAAGTTATGCTCTTTAGCATTTGACATTCTAAAATTATGCTCTTTAGCATTTGACATTCTAAAGTTACGCTCTTTAGCATTTGACATTCTAAAGTTATGTTCTTAGACATTTGACATTCTACAGTTATGCTCGTTAGATCTTTAGCATTTGACATTCTAAAGTTATGCTTTTAGGCATTTTGACATTCTAAAGTTATGCTCTTTAGCATTTGACATTCTAAAGTTATGCTCTTAGACATTTGACATTCTAAAGTTATGCTCTTTAGCATTTGACATTCTAAAGTTATACTCTTTAGCATTTGACATTCTAAAGTTATAATTTTAGGCATTTTGACATTCTAAAGTTATGCTCTTTAGTATTTGACTTTCCAAAGTTATGCACTTTATCATTTGACATTCTAAAGTTATGCTCTTAGGCATTTTGACATTCTAAAGTTATGCTCTTTAGCATTTGACATTCTAAAATTATGCTCTTTAGCATTTGACATTCTAAAGTTATGCTCTTTAGTATTTGACATTCTAAAGTTATGGTCTTAGACGTTTGACATTCTAAAGTTATGCTCTTTAGCATTTGACATTCTAAAATTATACTCTTTAGCGTTTGACATTCTAAAGTTATAATTTTAGGCATTTTGACATTCTAAAGTTATGCTCTTTAGTATTTGACTTTCCAAAGTTATGCACTTTAGCATTTGACATTCTAAAGTTATGCTCTTAGGCATTTTGACATTCTAAAGTTATGCTCTTTAGCATTTGACATTCTAAAATTATGCTCTTTAGCATTTGACATTCTAAAGTTATGCTCTTTAGTATTTGACATTCTAACGTTATGGTCTTAGACGTTTGACATTCTAAAGTTATGCTCTTTAGCATTTGACATTCTAAAGTTATACTCTTTAGCATTTGACATTCTAAAGTTATAATTTTAGGCATTTTGACATTCTAAAGTTATGCTCTTTAGTATTTGACTTTCCAAAGTTATGCACTTTAGCATTTGACATTCTAAAGTTATGCTCTTAGGCATTTTGACATTCTAAAGTTATGCTCTTTAGTATTTGACATTCTAAAGTTATGGTCTTAGACGTTTGACATTCTAAAGTTATGCTCTTTAGCATTTGACATTCTAAAGTTATACTCTTTAGCATTTGACATTCTAAAGTTGTAATTTTAGGCATTTTGGCATTCTAAAGTTATGCTCTTTAGTATTTGACTTTCCAAAGTTATGCACTTTAGCATTTGACATGCTAAAGTTATTCTCTTAGGCATTTTGACATTCCAAAGTTATGCTCTTAGGAATTTTGACATTCTAATGTTATGTTCTTTAGAATTTGACATTCTAAAGTTATATATATGTTATATAAAAAAAATATATCTAAAGTTATATAATGTTGCCAAATTAACGAAAATCTCGCCAAATGGATAAAAATGACGTTAAATCAATGAAAGTGACGACTCATTGACGAAAATTCAATACCTTGGAAAGAATATATCTACTATAAGAATAACCTATTGTTTTTGCTGTTAAAGTAGTAAATTCATAGCATTATATAAGGTAAGTCATGTGTTGCCCACATCAGATTTTTATATATTCAGTTAGTGTGAGATTCAGTTTAGTTATGAATGAGCTTCGAATTGCATTGTAGATTAGTATGTCCCTGGTAGAATTTGTACTGCTAGCATTGTGAATACTTTATCTAGCTTTGTAATACATATATGTATGTTTTGAGTTCCCAACGAAGTTAGCTGTCAATAAATTTGTTTATGTGTTAAATATTGTGATTCTTTCGTCAAACTCTAGTCATTAGGTTATTGGAAGTTTAATTTAGAGTGGAGTAAATTGTAATGTTTGATACAAAAGTCATGATCTTGGGTTAAAGTAGAAAGGTTCTTTATATATGATGAGTGTTAGATTTCAAAACCTAACAATTCGCCAATAGTCTTCTATTTTACGGCATATTCATTAAGCCCATTGCATTTTGTTGAGGATTTTAGAACGTGGAACTTATAAATTACTTAAAGCTCCTCTTCTCAATGTTTTTTTTTATGCTTTTTTTTTTATATATTTTCAAAAAATGAATACTGTTACGAATGGGTAAAATACCCTCACTGGAGTCTCTTTTGAAATTCAGGCGGAGAAAACACCCGTACAGGCAATTTTTCCTATGACATGAATCTAGGATTGCCAGATGTTGAAGTTCAGAGGGGCTTGTCAGATTTGGCAATTTATCGACAATTTGGCGGCATTTTGAAGGTCCGAGGGCTACCTCGAAATAACGAATATTCTACGAGATACGAGAGATTTCTGGAAGTTTCTACAGAGAGTACATAAAAAGAGTCACCACTCAGTTGAACAGAAGTTGACGAACTATATTAAACTGTGACATACATCAATGCTTTAAGAATAGTACCTGCTGTTTTGTGAAGAAGTGAGTGAAGCCTGTGTTCTTTTTTTGTATATTGTTCCTGTTAGCGCTGTGCTTGTAAACAAACGTATTAGTTATCAAGAAGTTTGACTCATTCTTGGTTCCTGACCGCACACCTACGATTCAAGAGAATACGTCGTAACAGCATTAATTTAATACCAAAGAACACTGTGCCTTGGATCATTAACATCATTAATTCCTCATGAAGAAAGTAAAGCCATTGCTTTATGTAGCGATAGTCGTGTGCTGTCCACATCAGATTTTTTTTTTAAATAACGGAGCATTAAAAGCATAAATGAGTATAGTAGAATAGAGGAAAATCTTTTAATACATCTTCATCACTTTTGAAATCAATTCAGTACATTGTATAATACTTGCAAAAGGACAATAATTCTGAACGAAGCTTTACTCTTATGATTGGTGACTTTTCGCCCTGGGGACGCATAAAATTGGAATGACGGGAAAACGGTGTACTCCCCAGACAGCCATTGCGTCATGATAACTTGAGACACAAATCTTTATACCAGCAATTTATATTTGATTTGTTATCCATACGAGGTTTATAAGAAATTCTTTAAGAACGCCCAATGATTTTGTCAGGAAATGTTCATGAATGTACACGTTGGGTTGTCCAGGTTCGTAGCCAAAAACGGAATTTCGGTGGGGGGGGGGGGGGGGGGGGGATGGATAATTTTGAAAGAAAAGCTCATTAAAATCATTGTTATAAACACTAGCATTCATAAATAATAGTTATTTATAATATAAATACCTTAATTTATCTGTCTGTTTATCTATCTATCTCTGGATAACGCTTGGCGAAATTTTGGTGTCGAAATTGGTGGAATATCGCCGACTGGTCGAGATTCTTTTAATGTTGCCAAATTGACGAAAATGTCGCCAAACTGATAGAAATGTAGCCAAATTGGCAAAAATAACAACTAATTGATGAAAATTCAATATATTGGAAAAAATATAAGAATCTACTATAAGAATAACTTATTTCTCCGTCTGTAGCGCTTGGCGAAATTTTGGTGACGAATTTCGACGGCATATCGCCAACTTGGCGAGTCTTTTTAAATGCTGCTAAATCGACGAAAATATCGCCAAATTGATAAAATTGAGGCTAAATCAATGAAAATGACAACTATTCTATGAAAATGACGACTGATGAAAATTCAATAGCTTGGAAATAACAGATGATTATATGATTAACCCATTTCATCGCCTGTCCATAATACTTGGCGAAATATTTGCCGGGGTGTCGCAAACATGGCGACATTTTTAAATATCGCCACTTTGACGAAAATGTCACCAAATTGATAAAAATAAAGCTAATGTATATAACTACTATACGACAATATTAATACAGTCGAACTTGTTTGAAACGGAAACTGCAGGAAACGGAATACTGTAATAAGCGGAAAATATTTTAGCCCCGTCCAAAAACATAGGAAATTCATGTTATTTTCCTTGCGTGAAACGGAACCTGCACAACGCGGAAACGGTCAGCCCATTTAAAATCTTTTGCTAATAAAAGCACCTATTGTAACGAACAAAGAATGGAAAATCATTCAACTATTTTAGCCATTTATTTCTACGAGAACCAATTTTTACTGATTTTTCTATTAAATTATAACACGATTTTCTGAAAACTGTTTCAGAACTTCAGTTAATCAGGGAGATTCTAAAATGTTCGGCAGTTTTTTTAAATAAAAATTCAAATAATAATGACACTTATATTATATGAAGAGATCACGTTACCCACTTCAAAATAAAATAGGGCATTCATATTTTTTTTTCCAGTACCTAAATCGTGATTTTTAAAGTTCTTTCAAATTTATAGAGTGTTGCATCCGTCCTAAAACCCCTTTACTTTTGCGTATTTTCTTCGCATCTATATTCCGTGTCAACGCAATTACAATATTTTTGAGTATAAATAATCATTAAACTTTGATTATTTCTACAACGAAGCCTAATTTTAATGGATGCAGAATGTAAACAAGTGATTGTAAAATGAGTAGTTTTATAAGAATTGCGGATCTTTTTTTACGCAAATTAAGTCTAATGACGTTAATAATTAAGTCTAATGACGGGGCGGAGTCTAATGACGTTACGAACACAAAATTTTATTGTGGTTACTCTAAAATGATTAAAATTGTATCCATAAATAACCCCTTTTGTGTACAGATTATAACAGCTATCGTGTATACAAGAATTCGACCACAGACAAACATGCGGACATCACTCTAAATATAATCTAAACATGTTCAGGAGGTCCAAAAATATATATTAAATATGTATTGGCATTAAAATTTCGAAATCGAAAATTTTCGTGATGACATTACTTTCTGTATACTATATTATATATTATATGAGGAAGTAAAAATCTAAAACTTTAAAAATTGGAATTAAAGATGATGATGCAAAGAGAACAGAAACGTTAAACAATTTTCATACGATAATTTTTACTTTCTCTTTATACATTGAAAGTAACAATTATCTCTTACTTTCCTAATATACATAGCATAATATATAGGGAAAGTATTGACAAAGGGTAGAAAATTCTAATTCGAGTTTTTGACGGAAGAGCACGTTTCAAGCATCCCTAAACTTGAATCGAACGTTTTTGAGGTGATGTCTGCCTGTGTCGTGTGTATGTGTGTGTGTGTGTGTGTGTGTGTGTGTGTGTGTGCGACTGTGACTGAGTGTGTGTATATGTGTGTGTGTATGTGTGTGACTGAGTGTGTGTGTATATATATATATATATATGTATGTATGTGTGTGTGTGTGAATGAGCGTGTGTGTATGTTACTGAGTGTGTGTATATGTGTGTGTATGACTGAGTGTGTGTGTATGACTATGCGTGTGTGTGTGAGTGTGTGCGTGTGTGTGTGTGTGTGAGTGTGACTGAATGTATGCATGTGTGAGTGTGTGTATGTGTGTGTGTGACTGTGTGTGTGTGTGTGTGTGTGTGTGTGTGTGTGTGTGTGTCGATATCTCAGGAGCGAATGGAGCTTTTCGAACGAAATTTTGTACAAACATTTCTATCGGTGAATACTGAAGGTCTACTGATTTTAAACGCAATCGTATGCTTGGAAGGCTCCTGAATTTTCAAATAAAATTTTTAAAAAATCATCAAAAAATCAGAACTTTAATAATGTTACGTAAATTATCATTTCTTGTGTAATTTTTCATTAGGAAACAAATAACACACACTTTAGAAGGCTGGAAGAAATCGTTTTAAAGATATTATACGTTTTTGTAATAAATGTATCAAAAATATCACATAAAAATAAGAAAAGTATTAACTATCCTGAAATATTAAATTTGTTAACCTTAATCTTGTGGATCTAATTCATTCCATTCATGACAGAATATACGTGTGTAATAGATTTGTATTTTTACTACTAATAATTTACTAATAGTCATTTATATACAAGAAAAACTCTTTTCTATATCTGTGTGTAATGCTTGGCGATAAATTATATAAACTTGGCGATTTATCTAGACAAATATCGCCAATTTGTCGATACGTCACTCCAGATTGACGAAAGCATAGTCAAAATTGCAAAAATGTCGCTCAATTAACGAAAATGACGACACATTGATGAATTAATTATTAAATATTTTAATAAATGGACTGTATCGCTTATTGAGGATGCTATCCATATTGATAATTATCAATTTAGAGTTTCGCGAAATGTCAGTTAATTGGGAATTTTGAAATATTTTTACATTTTGTCATCCGGAAAAGCGCCAAATGTACAATTCAACGTTAAAACATAGTACCGTGGATCTTATACATTATTTTTTTACTGTAAAAGGAGTAAATTCATTACACAAGATAGGATCAAAAAGTTTGGAGACTGTACTGATATCTCCAACCCCGATTGGAGGAGCGAGGAACTATTTTACCGTGGCGTAGAGACACATGTGACTCGAGATGTGAAAAGGAACAAGCGCCAGGTCCACAGTGCAGGGGTTTTCCAGACAATGCGTGTCAATGAATTGTAGTCGTTCGTGTTTTTCGAAAACGGAAATGGCGTTTGAAGAACAACGTACGAATATCTAATTCTGCCAGCGTTTGGATCAACATTGCACCTGCTGCAGCAGGTGCAATGTTTCTGACGGCGGTTCGAAAGGCATGTGCTGCCCATATCAGATTTTTTCTTCCTTTTGATAATAATTGTGATTCAAATAGAACTAAACACTATGGAATTTGAATATATGCGAAAGTTGAGTGGCGACTCAGTCTTTCAATAATTTCCCAATATTAAAGTTGCCAGCAAGAAAAAACATCGGATGTCGACAACATATGAGTCAGGCGGCTGAGCCCCCCCTCCCCCAAGAGGTGTACTCAGCCCCCTCTGATTGAAATATTTAATCTTTTGTAGTTGTATGACATTTCATATAACATGTTATCCAAATTTTGCAAAAAAAAAAAAAAAAAAACCTGCTTTTTTCAAAATTTTTGTAAACTTCGCTTTATATAGCACAGAATTAAGATTTTTTTCCTTGCTTAATGTGTGGTTATATTGATGATGATCATAAATTTATTTACGTATTTAATTTTAAAATATTCAATAAATTTCAAAAATTAAATTAAGAATATAGTGTTTAGCGTACTTTTGTATTATTGCGAGTTTCACCGTTATATATCGCCAACCCATAAGCAGTTATACAGATGAGCAATTAGTGATATAGAGTAAGTACTACATTATCACGTGATACATTATTAACTGATAAGTAATTACAGTCAATTTTATATTATGTGATATAATAGATTGAATTATAATTAAAATATTTTTAATGCAGTAATTTATTAAGGGCACGTTGAAATTTCTTTTATTTATTTATTGACTTAGAAACGTGAAAAGTTGTATAAATATTCCTCTTAACATTACTATATACAATACCATTAATTTTTTTTGCAATTTTGTTATAGTTTTGTTTTGTTTTTTTAATTTACATTTTTTTAACGAAAATTTGAAAATGCTCCTTGAGTTCTATTTGTTCACATTTTGATTCATTTTACATTATGATCACTCAAAAACACATTATAAACAAATTTGGGTATTCATTTTGAAGTCCCTTAGAAAGTTGATTTTTAAAAAATATTTTTCTGCATCAAAACTTAATTTTCATCACTTTATTAGATTCTTATTCACTTTCAATTACTTTAATAAAGTCCAATTATAAAATGCATACCCAATTTCATTAAAAGGTATGAGAGGTGTCTTTTTGCCAAATTTCATGCATCTTGGACAAAAATTAAGATGCGTGGAGCATTTTAAAAATGTAAAACCTTTGAAAATTTCGTTTCGAAAAAAATGCATTCAACCTTTTGCTTACGGGTGGAACAGCGTCCATCCCAAACGAAGAACCTCCCCAAAAGACAGGTATTTGACATACCCCATCCCAAACAGTTCGACCCCCTTTGCAGGCATTGGCGTCCATGGAAATCTCCGACAAAAACATTGCACTTGCTGCAGCAGGTGCAATGTTTCTGTCAGCGATTTCCACGGATGCCAATGCCCGCAAAGGGGGATAGAACTGTTTGGGATATGGTTTGTCAAATACCTGTCTTTTGGGGAGGTTCTTCGTTTGGGATGGACGCTGTCCCACCCGTAAGCAAACTTTAAATGTGTAAAATAATGTTATATATTAAAACATGTTTAGTCGATTTTTGATCATTTCAACGTCCACCATCCCCTTAAAGACTGAAATTTAACATTTTAGTGCATTTCCCTCCGCCCCTAAATGTTTTTTCTAGGGAGCCTCTCCTTCAAGCCCCCCCCCCTTGAGTTTCACTTCATCCCCTCTTGGATTACATTTCTGCCTACGTTCCTGATATGACTTTCCTCACAGATTCAAATTAATTTCTCTTTATTTCTTTAATAATCTATTAAATCGAGTTTAACGGCACAAAATAACACGCACCATTATTTGAAACGACGCTGAATTTGCACTTTTAATCCAATTTTCTATAAAGAAACTTAGTATTCACAATTATGTGTAAATTCCTATAGTATTCTAAATGACTTTGTTATTCAAAATATTCTATTAAAATATTTAATTTAATTTTTCTAAAAAATATAACAATCTCTGTGCTCGATATAAAAAATTATCTTCACAGGCAGATCTGAAGAATAAAGCATCCTGGTCCAGTTTGTAAACAAATTTAGTAAAAAATATTTTTTAATTCTCACAAAACGACAGAGATTGTCTAGAAAATCATAATTATGCAAAATATTGAATTGTCATCGATTCGGTGTCATTTTGATAAATTTGGTGTCATTGTATCAATTTGGCGATATTTTCGTCAATTTAACGATACTTTAAAAAATCGCCAAATTTATCGCCAAGTGGGACTGTAGAACTAACAGTCACACTTGGCGACAAATCGACAAACCATCATCACAATACTATCCCCTAACAAAACACAATTAATTTCATTTATTTAGCGCAATATTATCTATCTAAGATATTTTTATGGATTTACAAACATTTTTATCAATTTGGCGACATTTTAAAAATTCACTAAATGTGTTACTAAGTAGGGCGGTTGGACTGACAGACAAATGTTACCAAAACATCATTTCAGTATCCTCTTCTAACAAAACAAAATTAATTTTATTGATTTAGCGTCGTTTTTATCAATTTAGCAATATTTCCTTCAATTTGGCAAAGTTTAAAAAAAGTTACCAAGTTAGCGATATCCGGCCAAATTCGTAGGCCTAAATTTGCAGATCTGAAGAATAAAACATCCTGATCCCGTTTGTATATACTAAATGAAAACACTAAAATTGTATAAGATATACCCGTTCTACTATTATTTTGTTTCCACAATCGGCTAAATGAGTTTATTGGCTTGAGTTTATTGGCTACACACAATATATAACTTTGAAAACTCTTTACAAAAATAAATGAAAGTGATGTACGGAGTCCGCAATTAAGATAATTAAAAGAAAAAGCAAACCGTTTATAAGATATGCTTTTAGATCCATTTATTTATTATTCAAATCTAAAAAACAAAAATAAAAATTAAACACATTTGATTTAATTGCGTTGCTGAGCAACATGATATAAGAAAGAATTTTTCTCATAAAATGCTGATAATTAAGTAGCCATTTTGATTTCTTAATACCTTTCATAGTTGAGTAAGAGCCTGTGACAAATAAACCATGGTGATCAGTTTCCATTTAAATTCATGTTTCAAACCTGCGATTTTCAAAAGTGACTAATAAGCGCAATAAACTCCCACCAAGCTCAAAGATAAAGTTTCAATTCACTTTCACGTTTTAAACCAGCGGTTTTCAGCCTTTTTCGTTTGGAGGAACCAGTGAATTAGAGAGTAGAACTCCTAGGGAAGAGTTTCGTTTTCCATTAATATCTCGACAACTTCTGGTCTTATGAACTCGAAACAAGGACTTAATTTTAAGGGGGGCTATTTAAAGGCTACCCATGAAATTTCATTAAATTCGGTTTAGCCGTTCGCCCGTGATGATGAGACAAATGAAAGTTCCGGTTTTCATTAATATCTCGACAACCCCTGGTCTTAAGAAACTCGAAATATGAACAAAATTTTACGTGGGGCTATTTCAAGTGGGGCTATTTCAAGTCTAACCACGAAGTTTAATCAAATTCGGTTCAGCCATCTCCTGTAGTGATGAAACAAACAGACACAGAGAGAGATTTTCAATTTTATTTATATAGATTTTAACGATTTTTGCAGGTCATTTTGAAAAAAAGAAGTAGATTCTTTTATCCCGAGTCATACCAAAATCTCATCAACACCAGGGTCACACCTATAATATTTTATGAAATTGGTCAATTACCTCTTGAGTTAGAGTGGATACATACATTGCACAGACAGATACACACACACACAGACGTCACGCTAAAAATAGGTTTTTAGGCTAGAGGTACCAAAACGTGTAAATCCGTCGTAAACTCGAGTTGCGATTTGCAACTCGATTCTAATATTTTCCCTATATATTACCATGTATTGTAGGGAAAGTTAAAAAAAAAAAAATAAAAAATAACAAAAAAAAAAAAAATAAATAAAAAAAATAAAAAACATATCCGTATTTTGCAGTTTTATGCACTTTCTTTCAGAACCATATTTATATAAAATATAATCCCTTATTGGCAAAATTCCAAGAACACGTCAATCCAAAGAACTGTTACAAATTTATTGTGTCAATTCTATTTATTTTTCGTAGATTTCTGACATGATTTTATTTTGCTGCCGGCGAACGGGTTTTGTGGTTGTATATTATTTTTAAATGTGGCCAGTGCTTTCAGGTTTTGTTCTAACAATTTAGTTTGACTTCAGCCGCGGATGGGCATACAAATAAAATAGCTCAAAGAAACTTTAGCGGGGAGCAAAAATAGGCCATCATATATCATAAACTCTGACAGAGATTTGTCGATTTATTATATACTTTATACCATCTACTGTCATTCAAACAGAAACAAAGAATTCTAAGAATAAAATGTGTTATAACGGTATTCCATTTTACTTTCCCTACAATTGCTTCGAAAATAAGAGCTTGCAATTTCGTCCCAGTAGCTCAACGGTAAAACGTCGGCTGGCCAGCTCGAAGATCCAGGGTTAGATTCCCTATTGGAGCAGCAAGATTCGTTACAATGGAACCCGAACAAATCAACCCTATAGGTTAGTGCAGAGATGTCAGAGATCTGAAGACTCCAGACCGTGCGACTGACATAGTGGGTTTAGAGTAGCTAGTTGCACGGCCGGGAAAGGATTTCTCCTGCACTCAGGAGGCACTCAAGGTCTACCATCCCGCCAAACGAACATTTATTTAGATCTAAAAAGATAACAATTGATGAAAAATATTATGATTAAACAGACAGTTTTACATTATACTTGAACTTGACAAGTACGTCCATTTTTCAAAAATGGGAAAAGGGTTATTGCGAATATAGATAAAAAGATCATTGAAAAATAAAATTTAGAGTGTGGTATAATAACATAATGAAAAGTAGATTAAAATTAAAGAAAATAATAAATTTTAAAAGTAAAATTTAGAAAATATATAAAAAGAAAATAAATGAAAAGGAAAAGAAAATTAGGCACATAAAAAACAAAAAGAGAAATTTAGAATAAAATTTAGAAAAGAAAAATTAGAAAAAATGCAAACAAAAAGGATAAAAAGAAAAAAGTCTGAAAGTGCTGAAAGTAACCTTAGTACAATTACTACGGATTCAATGGACTCTGGAAGATTGAGCGTAGATTTCAAATTGAGAGAATAATGACTCCGCAGGATACTAACATTTGTAAAAATAGTAGCAGCAGCAGGCAACAAATCAACCATCTGAGGTAAAATTAACAAAAGGTGGTCAGAGTGTCAGTTTCCCGCCAATCTGACGTTAGAGAGTGGAGAATGCATAGTCTATTTCGACAATAAGAACTTGCAATGTCGTCCCAGTAGCTTAACGGTAGAACATCTGCTGACCAACTCGAAGATCCAGGGTTCGATTGCCGGTTGCGGCAGCAAGGTTCTTTACACTATGCATGGTTACCTTACACCTTTCTGGTAGGTCGGACGGTCTGGGTAACAACAACAACACTATGCATGGTAATTTATAGGGAAAGCATCGAAATTGTATTGGAAATTTCAACTCGTATTTCGACAGATTTACACGTTTTGTGACTTCTAGAACATAATAAAACTATTTTCAGCTTGACGGCTTTGTGTGTGTGTCTGTCTATGTGTGTGTGTGTTTGCAATGTATTTATCCACTCTAACTTCAAAACTAATTCACCAAATTTCATGAAATTTTATAGGTAAGTCATAGGTGGGTTATCTTGGTGTTGATTAAATTTTGGTACGATTCTGGAAAAAATAATCTGCCTGTTTTTGCGAAATAGCCAGCAAAAATTGTATTCAAATGTATTAATTAAATGCTTGATTTTTTTTTTTTTTTTTTGCGAAATGACCCTCGAAAATCGAGCTCAGATGTATTAATTAAATGCTTGCTTTATACGTAATATTTGGCAATGAGAAGAATAAAACCAACCCTATGACTTTAGGACTAGCCGTTTTCGTGAGTTTAGTTGTGTCGCATTTTTGCTACGCTGCCTTTGAAAATACGCCCCGTTACCCAATGAAATGAAAATTGAATTAAAAAGGCAAATTCATTTCGGATAATTATGCGCGTTATTTTGTGCCATCAAATTCAATTTAATGAATTATTAAAGAAATAAAGAGAAAATGAATTTGAGTCTGTAGGGAAAGTCATGTACTGCACACATAAGATCTTTTATTTTCCTCTTTTTTTTTATTTTCCACTATAAGAAGACATCTTCATATATTTCTTGTAATTAGCTTGTTCCCAGATTACAGTTGACAGCATGAAATAAACTGTCATGGACATATTTTAGTTTTTACAAATACTCTTAGAATCATATTTTTATATAAATAAATTTGCAACTGGCGGCACTTTAACACAATACACGACAGTCCAAAGAACTGTGTGGCAATTTTATTGTATTAATTCTATGTATTTATTTTTTTTATATATTTCAGACCTAGAATTTTTTCCTACTTTAAGCAAACATTTTTTTTTTCTATTTTTTTGCTGAGGAGGGATGGGGTATTTTTATTGTCTTTTGTTCCCTTTAAAGTGTGTCTGTAACTCCCGGCCTTCTTTTAACAACTCAGTTTAACCCTGTAAGGTGTTTAAACAAAACGGCGCAGGAAAATATTTTTTTTGAGAGAATATATAGGCCTACACTTGT